>PVJS01004144.1:12500-70878 GCA_004027185.1 Glis glis
AACCAGAGTGGGTGTGGTAGAGGGGTGGTACAAGCCTCTGAATAGGCAGGGTCAGGCACAGGAGACCAAATTCCAGCACTGGTGTCACAGAAGAACAGTGTAAAAAAAAAAATACCAGGACTCTGACTCAACCACAATTGCTGCTATTCCCAGGGCTCTCATCCCCATCTTGGGCCCCTGAATGTACCAGCACACAGAGAATTTCTGTGAGGGCCTTTGGCTTATTGGCCTAAAGAAGGTGTTGGCTGACATGTGGTTCTATCTACCTGTTTTGGACTTGGAGAACCACATCTACCATCTTCCGCCCCAGCTGGAGACCCTGGAGCCTACTGAGGCAGAGCAGGAGGGTGAGGAGCACTGAGGTGGATGCATGTGAGTGTGGAAGGTTCCAGGTTCTAGTGTTAGGCCAGGAGTATGGATAGCCTGAGACCACTGATTTGATTGGACTATGAACTAGGAAAACATCCTAGAGGTGGATTACTTGACTTTGGGGATTCTCCAAAATGCAGTGCAATGACCTATTGCCAGCTCCACCGTGAGATACAGAGGTAGAGTCAGCTTCAGTGCCAGTTCCATCCACTTCAGCATCAGAGCTGGAGTTGATGCTGGGACTGGAGCTAGGTCCAGCATTAGCTCTACCACCAGCTCCCTGGCTGGATCCAGACACAGTGTTTCAAGGCATAATGCTGGCTCAAAGTGAAGCTAGCATCAGTTTCAAACTAGAACTAGCTACATCATCAGGGATAGCACCTACTAAGGAGCTACAGCCTGCTCCAGTGCTAGATCTAGAGACAACTCCAGAAATGCATTCATGATTGCTTCTGGATGATATTGGTGGGGATGGAGCTCAAGGGAGCTCTCTAAAATGATGTCATGCTTTGTGTGTTAATATGCATTTGACAAAATTTATTCACTCATTCATTAGTATCTGAGCATATTATGTAATACAATTTCAATAATAATAAATAAATAACTTAGAATAATATCTTAATCTCATTGCATATTCAGGTGAAAACTAGTCAAGGGTGATTTGTTATGGTTAGATATAGAATGTCCTCTGTATTAATGTATTAATGTTCAGAGTTGATGTAATTAAGTCATGAGGGTTGTAATCTCATCAGTGGATACATCCATTGTAATGGATTTACTGGGTGGTAACCTAGGCAGGTGGGGTGTGGATGGAAAAGTTGGGTTCCTGGGAGTGTGGCCTTAGGGATTGTGCTTTTGTCTTTGAATCTGCTTGCTTGTTGGCTCTCTTGCTTCTGACCTCAATAATATGAGAGCAGAGCCTTGCTTTCCTGTCTGCATCCTGCTGCCATGCCCTGAGCTCCACAGACCCCAGCCTCACATCGACTGGACACCCAAATCTCAAAAAAAATTGTGAGCAAATAAATCTTCCCTCCTCTAAGTTGTGTGGTAGATTGTTTTGGATTATAGCAGTGAGAATGTTGACCAAAACATGATTGAAGTAATATAATAATACTTACATCATGAGGAAATTACTAGAAGTGGCATTACAGAGAGAGATTTCTGTGTCTAGCTTTTACTACATAGGTGTTTTTCCTTTGTCATAATTCATCAGGTTGCATACTTTATGTATGCTAATTTCTGTCTATGAACAAACTTTCATTTACAAATTTTATTTAGGAAAGTACCATTTGCATCTACCCTTAACAATCCACATACTAGCTTCTTAACTCCACTCAGGTGAAAATGACTAGTCTGGATTTAGTGCTTTTGATTCCATTGATTTTTGCAGTTCTATTTCTATGTATATGCATCTCTAAAATATGCATGTGCATTTACACATACACACATACATATCTTGGTTTGCTTTGGCTGCCAGAATGAAATACCATACATTGAGTGGTATAACAGAAACCCATTTACCCACAGTTCTCAGGGTTAAAAATCCAAAATCAAGGTTCCTGGTGATTTGGCATCTTGTTGAAGACTCTCCTCCAGGTTTTCAGATAGCTGCCTTCTAGCCATGGCAACGAGAGAGAGAGAGAGAGAGAGAGAGAGAGAGAGAGAGAGAGAAATAGAGAGAGAACACTGCTGTCCTTTCTTAAAGGCCACTAATCATATGAGACCCCATCCTTATGGTTTTATTGACATTAATTAGTTCATTAGAGACTGTCTTCAAATATAGCAACACTGGATATGAGGGCTTCAGCATACAAGTTTGGTGGCTTGGAACAAATATTCAGTCCACAAAAAATGCAAAACGTATCAATCTTTCTTTTGTTTCTGTGTTTTGTTGTATTGTTGGAGACTTCTTTTTCTCCTATGATTATATTTCCTTAACTCATATGGTGTGGCATATTCCTCTACAATATTTCTCATGTAAAAATACTATGACTTGTTGAAATAATTTTCCATCTTTCTCTCCTATTATGAACAATGTCGCTTTGAACCTTCTAATTTATGCCTCCATTTAGACATGTACAAGACATCTTTGTGGTATATATCAATAATTGAAATTGCATGGTCCATGTTAATCATATTTTTCAACTGAAAATCATATTACCTTGTTTCTCTTTTATAAATGACTAAAATTTACAGTTATACATTCTATTGTCAGCAAAGAGCATCCTCAAACTTCAGTTTTAAAATCTCTTGATATAAATTGAAATTTATCAAGGTTTCAATTTGTCTTTCTCTCATGATTATTAAGGCTGGCCATATTTTCATGTGTTTTTTCCATTTGAGGTTATTCTCTTTGAAATCCCAGTTAACCTTATTTGCATATTTTACAAATTTTATGTTTCTGCACATTTGAGTGTGTTCTATTATTAAATTATAAGCTAGTCCAGAGAGTAGGATTTAAACAGGACTCAGAAAGATGGGAGAATCGATGTGGAGGTGAATAAAGATGAAAAGACTTCCTGGAAATGGTATCTGGTACCTGGGGAAGTTGTACCATCTTTTGTTAACTTGAGGTCATTTTTCTTATACTGTGTAATCAAATGAGAACTCTTGTAGAGTCATGGACAAGTTTATATCCATGCATGTTGGGAGACAGGGAAGTGATGATAATGTTCTTCACATTTCAGAAGGAGGTTTGTCGACCCTCACCTTCTAGGAAAACACGCAGGTCAATTGCAGCATTATCCACAGGGTAATAGATGAACAATAATGATCTACAAGACACAGAGACCATTCCTGAAGCCTAAATATCTTACATGATTCCTTCACTGAACTAGAAGTTCCCAGAAGAGGTTGACTTTTAACGCAAACAGAACCAGTTAATAACATTATAAATATTCACAGATCCTCACCTTGAATAATGAGCACATGGTATTCCTTTTCTACCAGGAATTGAAGAAATGGAACTGGAGATGTATGCAATAGAGTTGGGAATCAGTTTTTTGAGGGGTTAACCAAAAGCATACATTGAAAGGTTATTTTATGATAGTATGAAAAACTGGCACCAATACAATGCTGACCTTATCTCTTTCTTGCAGGAGACTGAGATATCTAGAAAGTAAATTCCATTCTCTGGTCCCACAGTGATGATGAGATAGAATTCTCTCACTCTTTTGTGCAGAGATTGAAGGTATTAGCATGCTTCTGGTGTCCTTGAAATAGCACATAGCATGGGATCAGAAACAAGACACTTGGGTTAACACCCTCCACCTCCAGCTTGGTTTATTATGGACTTTGAACCACCAAGTTCCTAATGGCAGCCTTTCAGGTATTATCATTCTTCCTCCAAGGGTAAACTCTCATTGACTGCTTAAACAAGTTGTGTGTCCCCAAAGGGAGCCAAAGGCAATGAAGCAATTATATCCTGCTTTTCTCTAATTTGGAGCTGGGGTGGGAGGATTGTCCTCTGGGGCCTCTCCATGGTATATAAAATAAGAACTAACACTGATTTCTCAGGCTGAGAAACAATGTACATCCATGTATTTTTCTTGTTTGGTTCTGAACCAATAACTCTTCTGTAAGTCAAAATGCAACATTGAGCTCCTTCCAGACTCCATCTGTTTCACTATGTTCCGTGTCTTCCAGAGAGAAATGGGAGATCTTCCCCATGGCTTTTAGCTGAAGGTATCTGTGCTCATTAGTCAAGAGGCTATGTCAGAGCAGATGCAGAATTTACTTTCAGTAGTATCATTGTATGAGTTTTTCTATGTGTGTGTTCAGAGTGTGTCTCAGATCCCTAGACTCTACAACTTCTCATGCCAGTAATTTTTCTTTGATTATCTATCCAATATTTGAGAGAGGGTGACACCAAATATCCATGTAGAATACTTTGTCTCAAAATGATTCTCTTCTTTTGGAAAACATATTAGAAAAATATACATCCTTTTGCTTATGTTTAACTCCCATTACATCTTTTGGGGATTTCTACCAAATTTTATACCAAATCTCTATAACTTTCTTCAATGTCTCCTGCCATGCTCCAGGTGTAAACAGGTATTATTTTGTATCCAAACCACTGCAATGAACTCCTTTTCAGATTCCTGTCGAACACTTTACCTCGCTATCACCTGAGTTCAACCGGTGGACAGCAAACTAACTTTTTGTCAGTTCATTTCTTAAACCCTTTCTTGTGTGTATTATTTCTATGACAGCAGATCAAACTCTCTATGATGTCAGAAAAGGCTTCAGATTTTCTGGTTCCTCAATAATTTCCCATCCCCATGCCTTTCCCACCTTGATCATGATCTTACCTGGTCTCTGTTATTCCAATGCCTCAGACATATCCTTTCCAAACATGTAAGTGGAGTGTTCATTTTTATCTTTATACTTTTATTGGTGCACTGTAATTATACATCATACTCTGGTATAGGGTGATAGGAATACACATGCACACAACACTTGGTGCGTTTCCCTCTGGATCCCACCCCCTTCCTCCCCTTCCCGTACACGTCATTGAAATTGGTATTGATAATTTCATATACGTACACAGCATTATTTAAACTGTTACCTTCATTAGGTCTCTATCCCCACCTCTTGTCTCCCCTATATCCCTCCCATCACTCCACTGGAGTCTCTACTCCTTTACCTGATGTCTTTTTTGTTTCCCAAGTTCCATCTAGCTTCTACATAGAGAAAAAACACAACTCTTTGCTTTCTGAGACTGGTTAATTTCACTTAGCATAATATTCTCAAGTTCCACCCATCTTCCTGAAAATGACATAATTTTGTTCTTCCTTATGAGTGTCCATTTTTATAGTTTTCATATGACATGTTCTTTTCTTCTGGGTTCCACTAAAAGAACACATAACAATAAGCAGTCTCACCACCTAACCTCTTACATGTGTCGACTAGCCCCAAACCTTGTTTTTATTTTGTTATGGTCAGAATTTCTCATTTTTTCACATCTCCATATCCTTTTCATCTATAGAAAAACAGAAGAGCAACATGAGGAGAGATAATGAGAGCAGTGTGTCTGAGTTCCTTCTCCTGGGGCTCCCCATCCGACCAGAGCAGCAGGGCATCTTCTTCGCCCTTTTCCTGGTCATGTACCTGACCACGGTGCTGGGGAACCTGCTCATCATCCTGCTCATCAGGCTGAACTCTCGCCTCCACACCCCCATGTACTTCTTCCTCAGCCACCTGGCTTTCACTGACATCTCCTTCTCATCTGTCACAGCTCCAAAGATGCTCATGAATATGCTGACACAGAGTCAGTCCATCTCATATGCTGGGTGCATTTCCCAGGTATATTTTTTCTTATTTTTTGGGGATCTTGACAGCTTCCTTCTCACTGCAATGGCCTATGACAGGTATGTGGCCATCTGTCACCCCCTGCACTACACCACCATCATGAGTCAGAGCCTCTGTTTCCTGCTAGTAATTGTGTCCTGGGTCTTGTCCTTTGCCAGTGGCCTTGTGCACACCCTCCTCCTAGCCCGTCTCTCTTTCTGTGGAGACAATACTGTGCCCCACTTCTTCTGTGACCTTTCTGCTTTACTTAAGCTGTCCAGCTCTGACACCATGGTCAATGAACTGGTTATCCTCACTGTAGGAGTGGTGGTCATTTCCGTGCCTTTCATATGCATTCTGGTCTCTTATGGCCACATCGGGGCCACCATCCTGAGAAGTCCCTCAATGAAGGGGATCTGTAAAGCCTTGTCCACCTCTCTGTGGTTTCTCTGTACTATGGAGCAATTATTGGGCTATACTTTTCCCCCTCATCCGATAACACTAATGACAAGGATGTCATTGTGTCTGTGATGTACACTTTGGTCACACCCATGCTGAATCCCTTTATCTACAGTCTGAGGAACAGGGACATGAAAGGAGCTCTGAGAAATATCTTCAGTAGAGGATCTATTTCAGCCTAATGGGTTTGTGTTTCCTATATACTGGGTGTGAAACCATCTCAATCCCATATATGTATCCTTTTCTTTCTGAATTACTTTTCTTGGTGAAACTTGGTGTAGCACTCTCTTTTCTTACTTGTATTTAGTTTTTCTCTCTAATTGTCTTATTCATCTTGACAGTTCTGGGAGTTTTTTTTATAAACTTGCTGGTACACTTTTCACATAGTATCCTTTTTCTACAAACATTTTAAACATTTAAATAGTTACAGACATTTTTATTTCACAGTTTATATCAAAGATTTTTTCTTTTCTCAATATCACAGAAACATTTTTTGGCATGTTCATTTTATTTTGTGTTTAGTTTTGTCATATGCTTTGAATATATTTTTGTGAGTAACCTTAATTAAAATCTAGTTTCATTGTTATTTCTGATATATCTGTTATTTCTGATATCAGAAATAATGTAACTATATATATATGTATATATATAATATATAATAATGAAACTATATATATAATGAAACTATATTACATATAAAATGAAACTATATATATATTAGAATATATATATATATCCTTATCTAAGGATTGAACCCAGGGGCATTGTACCTCTGAGATACACCCCCAGCCCGTTTTATTTTTCATTTTGAAACGGTGTCTCCCTAAGTTACTGAGAGTCTCACAACATTCCTGAGGCTGGCCTTGAACCAGCAATCCTCCTGACTCAGCCTCCTAAGTACTGGGGATACAGGCAGGCATGTGCCACCACACCCAGATAATATTTATCTTTAGTTTTGTTTTTTAATTGCTACATAAAAATGGTACCTACTTGGGGGGCATCATGTGGTGTTTCCACACACGTGCACAGTGTACAATGTAAAAATCAAGGAAAGCATGTCTGTATCCTCAAATATTTATCATTCCTTTGTGATGAAAATTTTCAAAGGCTCCTTTCTCTAGAAATACATAATATATTATAATTATCTATAGTCACCATATTGTACAATAAAACACCAAGCTTTTTGCTCCCAGCTAACTGTAACTTAGGCCCTATTGGCCCACTTTTCCCTTTCTCTATCCCCCTATTCAAAACAGGGATGGTGGTTTTCTATTAGGTAGTTTGTCTTTTACTTATTACAGTACAGAATGTCTTCATGGAATCTGGATAGTAATACTGTGTCCTTTGGATAGAGTGCAATGTCTTCCACAATATTTATATTGTTGCTTTTAAAATTATGTACCATGTCTCAATGTAATGTGCTTGAAGTTATTAAATCATCTATTTGGTTGGTGTTCTTGATTTTAATGTGATTCTTTGAAGAAGTCACCTTGAAAATGGGAGTGTTGTGTTTTTTAGACAGTAAGAAAGGGATGTGGCATCAGGAAAATGCAGAGGCTCCCTCAAACCCATCAAGATGTGTGATTACAATTCACCAATTAAAAAAAAAAAGAAAATGCAGAGGCTGAGGAAGGGTGGACTTGTATTTCTCATCAAGACCTGTCTTGCATTTGCATAAATAGTAGGAATCCCCCAGTGAAATCCTCTGTAACAAAATTTCTTTTTTTTTTTTCATTTCTCTTCAGTAAATACCTGAGAATGAAATTGCTGCGTTGCGTGGTATTTGTTTATAAGATGCTGCCAAACTGTTTTCCAAACTGGTTGCCCCACCTTACGCTCCACCAGCCAGATAGGAAGGTTATAATTTTGCCACTTCATTGCCAAAACTTGGTGTTGTCAGCTTTTTTAAATTTTGGCCATTCTAGGGGGAGGTGGTCGTATTTCATCATGGTTTTGGTTTGAGTTTACCTGTTAATGACATTAAACATCTTTTTAAAGTGCTAAAAAAAACAAAATTTCATATTAATAACAATTGGACACACACACAAATACCTTATGACTAACAGTTTATTGCACAAAGCATTGTCAAAGTGTAGGGGACATTTATGACTATGGGAAATAGAACTCAATTGAGTCCCTTCAGTGAAATGCATAAACCTGGCCTAACCAATTAATACCATGTGATAAGAAACTGAACTGGGTGTCATCAGGAGGTAGAATAATTGAGTCCTAAGAGAGTATGCTTTGATAATATCCAAGACCCAGTTATCATTACACTTGGAGATTCTCATCCACGGACAGAATTTTGTTGGTAAATCATGTGACTTTATTATGGTTTAACCAGGTATCTCTGAATTAAATATTTAAAAAAACTGGACTTCTTGTCATGTGTATCTAGCACTGGTATGGTATGCTGTATTTTCATGTGAAATTTTATTTTATTTTATTTTTTAAATTTTTTAAACATGCTTTCATTGGTGCATTGGAGTGTCACATCACAATGAATATCTATTTGATATTAACATACATGCACACTGCTCTTAGTGTCCCCCCGACCCATATGAAGTACCGAGAATGATGTTGGTATATTCTCACATGTACACATGGTTTATGATAGTAATTCCACTGATTCACTTCTTTCTTGCCCTTCCCTTTCCCTTATACCACTTCCCTTGCCCCACTGAGGGTTTTCCATTATCTACTAGAGTCCTTTGTGTGTCCCCAGTACTCTCTAGGTTGCACATATTAATGAAAACACATTTCCCTTCTTTTTTTGTGATTGGCTGACCTTGCTTAACAATGTTCTCCAGATCCTTCCATTTTCTTGCAAATGATGTTATTTTGTTCTTCTTTATTGCTGAGTAGAATTCCATTGTGTGTATTTCCCATAATTTTGTAATCCACTCATCTGTTGATGGACACCTAGGTTGGTTCCATAATTTGGCCACTGTGGATTGGGCTGCTATGAACATGGGTATGCATATATTACTGTAGTTTTCTGGTTTCAATCCCTTTGGTATGATACCCAGTAGTGGTATAGCTGGATCATATGGTGGATCCATTCCCAGTTTTCTGAGGAATCTCCACACTGACCTCCATAGTGGTTGAACTAGTTTGCAATCCCACCAACAGTGTAGAAGAGTCCTAATTTCCCCATCTCCTCGCCAACGTTTGTTGTTGTTTGACTTCTTAATGATTGCCATTCTAATTGGGGTTAAATGAAATCTTAAAGCAGTCAGCATCTCCCTGATTGCTAATGATGTCCGAGGAGGTGCGCCGAGGGCTGCCCGGGTCTCGGGTGGCAGCGTTGGAGTCTGAGGCGGGGCGCAGAGGGCCACCCGAGTCCAGCGGGAAGGCGCAGCTGGCCAAGGCGGGGCATGGACGGCTGCCCGGGTCACGCGGGATGGCGTGGGGGTCGGAGGTGGGGCACGGAGGGCCGCCCAGGTCGCGCGGGATGTCCCAGATGCAGCACGGAGGGCCAACTGGGTCTTGGCTGGCGTGGGGGTCTGATGCGGTTGTTGGGGATCCTGAGGGCTGCGTGGCTCTGGTAGGAGCCCCGCTAGGGCAGCTTTTGAAGGGTATTCACGATCTGCTGCTGGGATGGCCCCACCACTCACAGAATTCTGCTCTAGTTCCTCGTCCCTATTTGCTGGGGGGGGGCTATTAGCCTCAGCTGTAGGGTTCTGGGGGAAGAGGGCTCCTTACCAATACTGCCAACATGGGATTGCAGTTTTCTGTGGGATTCTGTAGCTGGTAGACTCTGTGTCTGTGTAGTTGTACTCAGGTTAATGGAAATTGGGTTTTGGTTCTTCTGTAACTGTGCGATGTTGTTCAGTTCTGAGCCCCCTAGGTGATTTTGAGACAGGCTCACTCAGAGGCTCCTATTCTGTCGCCACCTTGGATCAAGATACATGTGAAATATTAAAGCTTTGCTTTCAGTCTTTGAATGCCCTTGAAATATATGCAGTTGGTTATTTTAGTGTAGTGTGAAGTAAAAAAATCATTTAATCTTTTTCATATCAATAATGAATTATTTTAAATTATTTTTATAGTTCATCCTTTCTCCACTGCTCTGCAATGCCAGCTGCATAATACTTGATTTTTATACATGTATAAATTGTTATACAGCTGTTACATCTATGTGGTCTGTATTCCATACTTCTATTTTGTGATTGTGTGTATTTGTGTGTGTGCGCGTGTGTTGAGGATTGAACCCAGGGACATTCTACCTCTGAACTACCCCCCCCAGCCCTTTTAATTTTTTGTTTCGAAACAGGGTGTTGCTAGGTTGCTAAGGGTCTCACTATACCACTGAGGCTGTCCTTGAACCTGAGATTCTCCTGTTTTAGCCTCCCAAGTACTGGGATCACAGGTGTGCACCTGTATTCATACTTCTATTTTTTTTTCGATGTTTGAAACTTAAAGTGTAGCACCATGCCTTTCTATTTTTTTCTGTTTTTTAATGTTCATTTATTGGTGCATTGTAATTATACATTTTGATATATGTCAGGGTATCTATTTTTTAATATGAATGATTACCCTATTTGCTTAAAAACTTTGCATTTGTGATAACTCTTATTATGTGGTAAGATACTTGAAAAGCAGTATATACCACATGGTTCAGCATTTCCACTCTTGGATATAAAACCATCAAAAGTGAATAAATGCTCAATAAATGTGCTCAATAAATGTCATACATGGGAATGTTCTCACAAACTTTTTATTACAGATAAATATAACTGCAGAAATACTTGTACACACAAATATATGCAAGATATAGACCTTTACCTAGTCTAAGCAATTGAAAGGTCATTATGAATTTGTTCATTAGCACAGTATGATCTAGTCTATTTTTTTCTTTTTTCATGGCAAAATTTCATTCAAGCATTGAAGACAATTGTAGCACTGGGGATTGAACCCAGAGGCATTCTGACTCAGAGCTACACCCCCAGCCGTATTTTATTTTTATTTGGAACTAAGGACAAAAATCACATGATCATTTCAATAGACACTGAGAAAGGATTCGACAAAATTCAACACCCATTCATGCTAAAAACACTGCAGAGAGTTGGAATACAAGGAACATACCTCTACATCATAAAGGCAATATACAATAGACCCACAGCCAACATCATATTGAATAGGGAAAAACTATGAGAATTCCTCTTAAAATCAGGAACAAGACAAGGATGTCCACTATCAACACTCCTTTTCAATATAGCACTTGAGACTCTAGCCAGAATAATAAGGCAAGAGAAGGAAATCAAAGGAGTACAAATAGGATAAGAAGAACGGAATCTATCTTCATTTGCAGATGACATGATATTATACTTAGAAGATCCAATAAACTCAAACAAAAGGCTTTTAGAACTGATCAATAAATTCAGTAAATTCTCTGGATACAAAATCAATCTTAAAAAATCAGAAGCTTTTCTGTATGCCAACCATAAGTTCACTGAAAAAGAAATCCAGAAAACATTTCCACTCATGATATTCCCAAAACAATAAAATACTTAGGAATAAACCTAACAAAGAAGGCAAAAGACCTCTACAAGGAAAATTATAAAACATTAAAAAAAATTGAAGATCTTAGAAGATGAAAGGACTTCCCATGTTCTTGGATAGGCAGAATAAAGATAATCAAAATGATTATTCTTCCAAAAGTAATCTACAGATTCAATGTAATACCCATTAAAATATCAAGGTCATTCTTCACAGATATAGAAAAATCAGTCCTTGAAGTTTTATTCTTGATAGCAACAATCTGAGTGCCTCTAGCTGGGGAATGGTAATAAGATTCCACCTATTCATACTTAGGAAGAATTCAGAAAACACAGTGAAAAATGAACCACTTATACATAGAAGAACATAGATTAACTGATTGCATAATAATATTGAGTCATAACCATATATATACACTGTATGGTTCTATTAGATGAAGTTGAAAGGCATGCAAAACTAATCAGTGATGACAGAGATCAAAAGACCCTTTATCCTTGGGAGGAACCAACTGGGAAAGTAAGACTAGAACTTTCTGTGGTGCTAGAAATTGTCCATATGTTTACCTGAGATATCATGTCATTACTACACAAATGAAAAAATGCAAGAAGGTGCACATTTAAAATTACATGCTAAAAAGTGCTTATAAGTTATGCTTCAATAAAAATAATTAATGAATCTTCAATTAAAAGATACACATCTATAGAAAACATTTGCCAAAAGAAATTATATATATATATATATGTATATATATGAACTTGTTTTGAAAATACATGATAGAACACTGTAAAGGAGATGAAATGTTGCCTAAATGTGTTAGAGATTTTTGGTCACCCTGAGTATTAAACTGACATGAAATAGATTAAACTGTACTACAGACCAAATGGACATAACAGATATTTACAGAACATTTTATGCATCAGAATACACATTATTCTCATGATCACATATTAGTACACAAAATAAGTCTAGAGAAATTTGTTAAAAACTGAAATTATAGAACCAACCCAGGTGTCTGTCAACAGATGAATGGATAGAGAAAATGTGGCATATACACATAATGGAACTTTAACTCAGTCATAAAGAACAAAATATGTCATTTGCAGGAAAATGGATGGAACTAGAGAACATTATGCTAAGTGAAATCTGCCAGTCTCAGGAAGTTAAGGGTCATATCTTTTCACTCATTTGTAAAAGCTGAAGAGAAAATAGGAAAGAAAAGAAACTTCAGCTGGGCGTGGTGGCGCACGCTTGTAATCCCAGTACTTTGGGAGGTGGAGACCAGAGGATCCGGGTTCAAGGCCAGCCTCAGCTCTCTCTCTCTCTCTCCCTCTCTCTCTCCTTAGTGAGGCCCTCCGCAACTTCGTGAGACCCAGTTTCAAAATAAAGTATAAAAAATAGGGCCGGGGGTATAGCGCGGAGGTAGAACGCCCCTGCGTTCAATCCCCGGTACCGCAAAAAAAAAAAAAGAAAAGAAACTTCATAATAATAAGGAATAAGACTAATAGGAATGTTGAAGGGGTTGGGGGAGAAAGGTAGGAGGGAAGAAGATTGAGGAAGGCAAAAGAACAAATAATATGATGTCTATTGAAGGTAATGAACAAATAATATGATGTCCATATGAAGGTATCACTAGCAACCTTACTAGCATGTATAGGGAGGTTAGAAGGGAATAGCAGAATTATTAAATCATCAGTGTGGCTGGTGTTCTTGATTTTAATGTGATTCTTTAAGGAAATCACCCTGAAAATGGCAACCAATGGGTTTTCTTGACAATAAGGTGGGGATGTGGCATCAGGAAAAGTGAGAGGCTGAGGAAGGGTAGTCTTATATTTCTCATCAAGGAACCATCTTGCATTCGCATAAATAGTAGGATTACCCTCAGAGAAATCCTCTCAGGCAACAATTTCTACTGATACTATTTTGACACACACACAAATATACCGTATAACTAAGTTTATATGTGGAAGACATCTTTGGAGTATATATCTATCATTGGAATTGCCTGGTCTATGGCAATCCCATTTTCAACTACCAATCATATCCCACACTGTTTCTCTATTAAAGTGACTAAGATTTCCAGTCATACACACCATTGTCAGCAAAGAGCATCCACAAATTTGTTTTCCAATCTCTGGATATAAACTGCAACTTACTGGGATTTCAATTTATCTTTCTCTGATTATTTTAGAGGTTGGACATCTTTTCATGGGGTTACTTTTCCATTTGAGGTTCTTTCCTCTGAAATCTAAGTTAATCTTATTTGACTATTTTGCAAGTTTTTTGTGTCTGCACATCTGAGTATATTCTACTATTAAATTAAAAGCTGTTCCAGAGGGCAAGATTTGAACAGGACTTATAAAAAATGGGAGGATCTTGGTGTGGAAGTGAATAAAGATGAAAGGACATCTTGGAAATGGAATGTGGTACCTGGGCAAGTAGTACTGTCATCTGTTACCTTGAGAGATTCTGTTTCTCTTACTATTTAATCAAATAAGAAATTTTATACAGTCATGGACATTTTTATTTCCATGCATATCAGAAAAGAGGGAAGCGACAATGGTGTTCTTCATATTTGAGAAGAAAATTTGTCAAACCTCGACTTCTAGGAAAACAGGCAGGGCAACTGTAGCGTTAACCACAGGGTAATAGATGATCAATAATGATCTACAGGACACAGACCATTCCTGAAATCTGAATATTTTACAGGAAATCTTTACTCAAATAGTAGTTCTCAGCAAGTGTTGCTTTTTAACATAAACACAAATAATTAAAACACTGATAAATATTCACTCATCTTCACCTTGAGTAATGAGCACATGGTTTTCATTTCCTACCATACACTGAAGAAGTGGAGCTGGAGATGTATAAAATGAATTTGGGTTCAATTTTATAAGGGGTTGTGCAGAAAGCATATGTTTAAAGGTTAGTATATGGTATGTTGAGAAACTTGCACCAATGGAAAGCTGACATCATAATTTGGGGGTAGGAGACTGAGATTTATAGAAAATGTATTCCATTCCCCGGTCCCATGGTGATGATGAGATAAAATTCTCTCACTCTTTTGTGCAGAATCTGAAGGTGTTAGCATGCTTCTGGTGTCGTACATATAGCATGGGGTCAGAAACAAGACACTTGGGTTAACACGCTCCAACTTCAGCTTGGTTTATTATGGACTTTGAACTCCATTTTCCCAAAGTAAATGGAGAAGGCAAACATTTTGTGAACTATTGAGTTCCTAATCACAGTCTTTAGGTTATTATCAGTTTTCCTCCAAGGGTGAACTCTCTTATGGCTTCTTCAACAAGTAGTTCATTCCCCGAAGGAACCAAAGGCAATGAAGGAATTATATTCTATTTGTCTCTAATTTGGAGCTCAGATTGGAGGACTTGACCCCTCTAGGGCTTCTCCATGTTTTGCACTATCGTTACACCAATTTCTCAGTAGCTCTGAAGAAATGTGTATTAATACATCCGTTTTGTTTGGTTCTGAACTGATAACTCTTCTACCAGTGGCAATGCAACATTGATCTCCTTCGAAAGTTCATCTGTTTTACTGTGTTCCACATCTTCAGAGAGAAATGGAAGATCCTTCCCATGGCTTATAGCTGAAGGTATTTGTGCTCAGCATCTAAGGGACCATCAGAGTGCTTGCAGATTTACTTTCAGTAGCATGATAACATGACATTTTGTGTGTGTGTGTGTGTGTGTGTGTGTGTGTGTGTGTGTGCCCAAAATTCACTTCTGATCCATAGACTCCTCCTCTCTATATAATATGTGTTGAGTGACCTATCTTCAACTGAGTATCTGTCCAGATTTTGAGATTAGAGGGCAAAAGCAAATATCCAGGTAGAATAATTTATCTCCAAGCAGATTCTCCATACATGTTTTGTGAAGCTATGAAACGATCAAACCTCCCTTTGCTTATCTTCAACCCCCATTACGTCTTAGTGGGATTTCCTCCAAATTTTATACCATATATCTGTATATTTCTTCTCATCTGCTGCTACAAAATAGGCATGAAAAGATATTATTTTGCATCTAAGCCACTGCAATAGCCTCCTATTCAGATTCCTCTCACACTTTAGTCTTATTATAGCCTGATCTCTACCCAGTAGACAGCAAATCATTTAAATAGTCATATAGTTCTTAAAGTTTTTTTTTTTGGGGGGTGGATGTACTATTTCTATGAGAATAGAATTGAAGCTTTTTGTCATCTCAGAAAAGGCCTGTTATACTCTGAGTCCTCAGTAATTCTCCAACCTCATACTTTTCCAGGCTGACCATGGTCTTGAATTGTCTCTGTTTCTCAAATGCTGCACCCATGTCCTTTCCAAACACCTAAAAAGCGTATCTATTTTTCTAATCATATGACAGGCTCTTATTTTTTGGACCCCTTTTAAAGAACACACAAGAATAGGATTCCTCACCACAAAACCTCTTATAATTGGATAATCTGCTAAAATTATGAATATACATTCCCTCCATTTCCATTGTTTGGAATTTATCATATATATACACACACACATACATACATATTATTTCATTATTTTCCCATAAACATTATTTGTTTATGGGAGAGAGACACAAATAACTTGTTCCTTGGCAAATCCAGGATGTGACTAGAAAAGGTAAACTCATCCTGGTGTGTTAATGACTTGGAAAAGCAGGATATATATACACACACATACTGATTTGCAAAATGAAGATTATTTATTGTAACATACTGGAAAAAGGGAAATATTAGAAACAACCTACATGTCCAACAGAGAGCTATTTAGCATTGTCATTGTGAGAAACTGATTATTATTAACATGACAATCAATCAGATAACTGAATGCACATAATTCATCTTAGATAACAATCCCACTTTAAGAGAATTTTTAACATAGTGAGCTACAGAATGTTGTAATTTTAAAGGTAATTTTTGTAAATTGGGGAAATTGTCATATTAATGTAACCTTTAGTCAAACCCCAGAATGAGTTACGAGTCAGATCATGAGATAGCTAATCAACCCACAGAAAGATTCAGATGGAATAAATCTTTCGTGGAATATGAATTCTCCTTTTCCATAGATATAATGTCATGTTCTCTTTCCCAATTATTTTGTGATTGTCACATGGCTACATCTAAGACCAACAGACCTGAACAAGATGGAGAGGAGGAATCAGCAAAGTATAAGAAATGGTAGTATCAGCAAAGTATTAGAAATGTTAGGAAAATGTACTTAAGAATTACTGGAGTAAAACGTAGGTTAGGAACCACAAAAAGACATTATTATTTATTTATGGGAGGGAGACACAAAGAACTTGTTCCTTGGCAAATCCAGGATGTGACTAGAAAAGGTAAACTCATCCTGGTGTGTTGATGACTTAGTAAAGCAGGATTAGGTTTGAGTTGAGGAAATGCACAGAAAGGGGATTTGGAAGAGAAGCAGACCTTTTCTCCACATTCTCAAAACTCCTTTAGAAAGAGTAATGCAAGCCTGAAAACAGTTGAGTGGGAAAGAATATTCTTTTTTAAAAATTATTTATTTTTTAAATATACTTTTACTGGTGCATTGTAATTATGCATCATAATGAGGCTCAGCGTGATGGGAATACGGGATGCATTACAAAGTATTTCACTAGACGCCGATGCCCTTGCCTTGATCTGCTACAGATGATATTTCCACCAACTCTCCAGGTCCTGATCCAAAGCAGCCCTCGTGGCTCTCTTACCTTGATCCAATCCATGGGGGGAAAAGCATTAGCCAAAGTGTGTTTAGAGGGCAGGAAAGGTTAAGCCAGGCCCACAGACCCTTAGAGATCACCTGATACTTTTCCTATTGTTTACTGGCCTTGCATTGTATCTAATACCCTAATCTCAGATTTCCACCATAAACTATGGTCATCAAATTCTGATCTGATGACCATTTAGATGTTTCATGGTTTCTACAAAAGATGGTGTGTTGGATTTTAGTGAGTAAATAATATCCTTTGTCCAGACTGTAACTAGACCATTAATGTGGCAAAAAGCTTGAGATATTCAGGTTAAAATGTACATATTGGCTAGTCTACAACTTCATCTTTTATTTTGTTATGGTCACAGTGACTTCTCATTCTTTCACTTTTCCATCTTCCAGTGAAAGAGAAGAAGAGCATGAGGAGGTATAATGAGAGCAGCGTGTCTGAGTTCCTCCTCCTGGGGCTCCCCATCCAGCCAGAGCAGCAAGGCATGTACTATGCCCTCTTCCTGGTCATGTACCTGACCACGGTGCTGGGGAACCTGCTCATCATCCTGCTCATCAGGCTGGACTCTCACCTCCACACCCCCATGTACTTCTTCCTCAGCCACTTGGCCTTCTCTGACATCTCCTTCTCATCTGTCACAGCTCCAAAGATGCTCATGAATATGCTGACACAGAGTCAATCCATCTCGTATGCTGGGTGCATTTCCCAGGTATATTTTTTCTTATTTTGGGGGGATCTTGACAGCCTCCTTCTCACTGCAATGGCCTATGACAGGTACGTGGCCATCTGTCACCCCCTGCACTACACCACCATCATGAGTCAGAGCCTCTGTTTCCTGCTAGTAATTGTGTCCTGGGTCTTGTCCTTTGCCAGTGGCCTTGTGCACACCCTCCTCCTAGCCCGTCTCTCTTTCCACAGAGACAACACTCTCCACCACTTCTTCTGTGACCTCTCTGCTTTAATTAAGCTGTCCAGCTCAGACACCACAGTTAATGAGCTGGTTATCTTCATTGTAGGATCAATGGTCATTACCCTGCCTTTCATATGTATTCTGGTCTCTTATGGCCATATTGGGGCCACCATCCTGAGGAATCCCTCAATAAAGGGGATCTGTAAAGCCCTGTCCACATGTGGCTCTCACCTCTCTGTGGTTTCTCTGTACTACGGAGCAATTATTGCACTCTACTTTTTCCCCTCATCCAATAACAGTAATGACAAGGATGTCATTGTGTCTGTGATGTACACTTTGGTCACACCCATGCTGAATCCCTTTATCTACAGTCTGAGGAACCGGGATATGAAAGGAGCTCTGGGAAATATCTTCAGTAGAGGAAGAGTTTCAGCATAATGGGCGTTGTTTCCTATTAACTGAGTATGAAACTGTCTCAATCCCATATATGTATCCTTTTCTTTCTGAATTGCTCTTCTTAGTGAATCTTGGTGTAGCACTCTCTTTTCTTACTGTATTTCATCTTGGATTTAGTTTTTCTCTCTGTTTAATTGTCTTTTTCATCTTGACAGTTTTACGAAAGGCTTTTTACAAACTTGCTGGCACACATTTCTTTTCATATGGTATCTTTTTTCCACAAGCATTCTAAATTTTTATATAGTCAGAGCCTTTTTATTCCATAGCTTTTAGCAAAGATTTTTCTCTTCTGAATGTCACAGAAACATTTTTTGGCATGTTCATGATTTTATTTTTGTGTTTAATTTTGTCATATGCTTTGAATTTATTTTTGTGAATAACCTTAATTAAAAATCTAGTTTTGATGCTATTTTTATTTCCTTTTAATTTATTTATCTTTTTTTCGTGGTACTGGGGATTGAACCCAGGGACATTCTACCTCTGAGCTACACCCCTGGCCCTTTTTATTTTTTGTTTTGAAACAGGGTCTTGCTAGGTTTTGAGAGTCTCACTACATAGATGAGGCTGGCCACCAACCTGTGATCCTCCTGTCTCAGCCTCCCACGTAATGGGATTCCAGGCAGGAATGCGCCACCATGCCCAGCTAATATTTATCTTCACTTTTATTTTTTAATTGCCACATAAAAATGGTTCCTATTTACAGGGCACCATGTGGTGTTTCCATACATGTGCACAGTGTACAATGTACAAATCAAGGAAAACATGTCTATTTCATCAAATATTTATCATTCCTTTGTGATGAAAATTTTCAAAGTCTCTTTTCTCTAGAAATACATAATATATTATAATTATCTATAGCTACCATATTGTTTAATAAAACACCAGAACTTTTTGCTCCCAGTTAATGTAACTTAGGACCTATTGACCAATATTTCCTTATCCCTCTCCCCCCAATCAACATGGGGATGGTGGTTTTCTATTAGGTAGTTTGTCTTTTACTTATTACAGTGTAGAACATCTTCATATAATCTGTATATTAAGTTGTCATTTGAATATAGTGCAATGTCTTCCATAATATTTATATTGTTGTTTTTACAATTATGTACCATGTCTCAATTATAATGTGCTTGAAGCTATTAAATCATCAGTTTGGTTGGTGTTCTTGATTTTAATGCAGTTCTTTGAGGAAGTCACCTTGAAAATGGGAGCCTTGTGTTTTTTAGACCATAAGGGATGTGGCATCAAGAAAATGCAGAGGCTGAGGAAGGGTAGACTTGTGTTCTTGTGTTTCTCATCAAGAACTGTCTTGCATTTGCATAAATATAGGAATCCCCCAGTGATGATTCTATTAGATGAAGTCGATAGGTATGCAAACTAATCAGTGATGATAGAGATCAAAAGACCCCTTATCCTTGGGAGGAATTGACTGTGAAAGGAAGAAGAGAGTTTTCTGTGGTGCTAGAAATTGTTCATATGTTCACCTGAGAGATCACGTCATTATTACACAAATGAAAAAATGCAAGAAGGTGCACATTTAAAATATATGTGCTAAAAAGTGCTTGTAAGTTACATTTCAATAAAAATAATAAATCTTCAATTAAAGGATATGTCTCTATATAATACATTTGCTAAAAGAGAATTCTCTCTCTCTCTCTCTCTCTCTGTATATATTTAGAACTTGTTTTGAAAATACATGATAGAACACTGTAAAGGAAATGAAATGTTGCCTAAAAGTGTTAGAGATTTTTGGTCACCTTGAGTATTAAACTGACATGAAAGAGATTAAGCCATCAGGAACAGAATACACATTATTCTCATAAGCACATGTTAGTACACAAAACAAGTCTAGAGAAATTTGTTAAAAATTGAAATTATAGAACCAACCCACGTATTTGTCAACAGATGAACAGATAAAGAAAATGTGGCATATACACATAATGGAAATTTAACTCAGTCATAAAGAAGAACAAAATTATGTTATTTGCAGGAAAATGGATGGAACTAGAGAACATTGTACTAAGTGAAATCTGCCAGTCTCAGAAAGTTAAGGATCATATGTTTTCTCTACTTTGTGGAAGCTAAAGAGAAAATAGGTAAGAAAAGGAACTTCACAATAATAAGGAATAAGACCACAGAAGAGTTGAAGGGTTTGGGGAGAAAAGAAGGAATGGAAGAGGACTGAGGACAAAAAAGAACAAATAATACTATGTCCATATATGAAGGTATCACTAGCAACCTTACTAGCATGTTTTGGGAGGTTAGAGGGGAGTAGCAGAATGGGGTTAGGAGGGAAACACAACAAGAGATGTCATATACATATATGAATGTATCACTTTGAATCTCATTACAATGTATAATCATATTGCACAAAAATTTTTTTCTAAAAAAATTCGAAATCATAGCATGTATCTTCGTTGACCACAATGGAATAGAACTAGAAATCATCAACAAGAGGAACTTTAGAAAGTTTGCAAATACATGGAAAGTAAATGACCTTCTCTTGAAGGGCCAATGGGTCAAGAAAGCAAAAGGGAAATTCAAAATTTTTGGAACAGATGAAAATGAAAACAAAACATACCCCAACATATTATATAGAGCAAAAGCAGCACTAAAAGAGAAGTTTATATCAATATAGAAAGATTTCAAAGAAACAGCCTAGAGAGGCAACTTGAGGAACTAAAAAAGCAAGATCAAACCAAACCCAAAATTAGTAGAAGGAAACAATGACAAAGATCAGAGCTGTACATGAAAGACAGTCTAAGAAATACAGATGACCAACTAATTGAGACTTTGGTGTTTTAAAAATTAAACAAGATAGATAGATCTTTAGGTAGACTGACCAGGAAAAAAGATCAAAGACCCAATTAAATAAAGTCAGAGATGAAAAAGGAGGCATTACAACAGATACCACAGAAGTACAAAGGGTAATTAGTGACTATTATGTTCAAGTGTATGCAAACAAATTGGAAAACCTACAAGAAATGGACACATTTCTAAACACATATAAACTACTCAAACTGAACCACAAGGACATAGAAAACCTGAAGGCCAATAATGAGTAATGAGATTGAATGAATAATTAACAGTCTTCCAACAAAGAAAAGCCCAAGACTGGATGGCGTCATTCTGAATTTTACCAAACTTTTAAAAAACTTTTTCTAAGCCGGGCGTGGTGGCGCATGCTTGTAATCCCAGTACTTTGGGAGGCAGAGACCGGAGGATCCGGGTTTGTGGCCAGCCTCAGCTGTCTCTCTCTCTCTCTCTCTCTCTCTCCCTGTCTCTCTCTCTCTCTCTCTCTCTCTCTCTCTCTCTCTCTCTTTCTCTCTACTTAGTGAGGCCCTCCACAACTTCGGGAGACCCGGTTTCAAAATAAAGTATAAAAAATAGGGCCAGGGGTGTAGCGCAGAGGTAGAATGCCCCTGGGTTCAATCCCCAGTACCGCAAAAAAAAAAAAAACTTTTTCTATAGCAGTATTTTGTTTATTTAATACCCAAAACATACCCTTAATTTCTTTTTTAAAATTTATATATTGGTGCATTGTAATCATACATCTTGATGGGTTTCATGGTGGTAGAAGTATACATGCACACATTGTTCAATTAGCCCTCCCCCAATTCCCACCCCCATTCCCTCCCCCTTTCCTCCTTCTCATGCTCAGCATAGTAGTTGACTTTGATAAGTTTATGTATGTACATCATGTGCATTAGGGTGTTTCCCTCTTCCCCCCTTCCATCTCCCTCAGTTAGGTTGCTTTCTTTACTCATTTAAGGTTTTCTCCATCTTTGTCTAGAGTCCCTCCTATGCCCTATTCTCCCTAGCTTCGGCATTTAGGGAGAACATCTGACTTCACTTTTGTGACTGAGTAATCTCACTTAGCATAATGTTCTCTAATTCCATCCATTTCCCTGCAAATGACTAATTTTGTTCTACTTTATGACTGCATAAAATTCCATTGTGTACATATCCCATAGTTTTGTAATCCATTCATCTGTTGATGGACATCTTGGATGGTTCCATAGTTTGGCAATTGTGAATTGTGCATCTATAAACATAGATATGCATGCATTAGTTTGGTAGTTTGGTTTCTGTTCTTTTGGGTAGATACCTAGAAGTGGCATTGCTGGGTCATATAGTAGGTTCATTCCCAGTCTTATGAGGATCCTCCACACTATTTTACAAAGTGGTTGCACTAATTTGCAATCCCACCAATAGTGTATTAGAGTTCCTACTTCTCCACATCCTTGCCAGCATTTGTTGTTGTTTGTGTTTTTTAATGATTGCCATCTTATTTGGGGTTAGGTGAAATTAAAATGAACTAACTTTGGTTCTTCTCAAAATATTTGATGTATCGAGAGGAGGAATATCTTCCAAATTCACTTGGTGATACCTCAATACCAAAACTAACCAAGCACATAACAAAAAAATGAAATGTGCAGTACAATATCCCTGATGAATATAACTGCAAAAATTCTCAATGCAGTTCTAGAAAAATCAAATCCAACAGTAAATAGAAAAGATTATTGAGAAGATTAGGGATATAGTTCAGTGGAAGAATACCTGCTTAGCAAGCAGAAGAATTCCCTACGGTACCAAATTAAAAAATAAATTGATTACTGGGCATGATGGTGCACGCTTGTAATCCCAGTACCTTGGGAGGCAGAGACAGGAGGATCCAGGTTCGTGGCTAGCCTCAGCTCTCTCGTTCTGTCTCTCTCCCTGTCTCTCTATCTGTCTGTCTGTCTCTCTCTCTCCTTAGTGAGGCCCTCCACAACTTTGTGAGACACTGTTTCAAAATAAAGTATAAAAAAAAATAGGGCCAGGGGCGTAGCGTGGAAGTAGACGCCCCTGCGTTCAATACCCGGTACTGCAATAAATAAATAAATAAATAAATAAATAAATAAATAAATAAATTATACAACACAATCAAGTAGGATTAGTCCTAGAGATACAAGAAAGCTTCAACATAAGAAAATCACAGTCACAATACATCACATCAACAGAAAGAGACTAAAAACCATATGATCATCTCAATAGATGCAGAAACACATTTGATAAAATTCAATATCCCTTTGTGATTTAAAAAAACATCAGAAATTAGATATGGAAGGAATGTACCACAACACAATATGGGCTATAGAATTGGTAAAAAGCTAAAATAATTTTCTCTAAGATCAGAAAGAAGACAAGGATGCATGTTCACTACTATTATTCAGCGTATTACTGGAAGTATTAGCATGAACACAAGGAAAGAGAAAGAAACCAATTGCACTGAAATAGGAAAGGAAGAGGTCAAATTATCCCTGTTTGCAGATGACATTTTTTTATAGACAGAGAAAGCTAATGACTCAAACAAAATCTTTTAGAACTGATAAACAAGTTCAGTAAGGTAGTAGGAAGCAAAATCAACATACAAAGCTTAATAGATTTTTTAATACACCAATAACAAAATTGCTGAGAAAGAAATAAGGCAACCCCATACGTGATAACTATGTAAATAAAATTAAATAATATCCAGATTACTTCATTAAATTATGTAATATAATTTAAATAACACATAGAATAATACCTTAATACCATTTCATCTTTGGGTTAAAAACAGTCAAGAATTATTGTAGTAACATAATAATATTTACATTGTGGGGAAATTACTAGGCGTGGCATTATAGAGGGCTATTTATATATTCTGCTTGTACTACATAGGTGTGTTTCTTTTGTGATAAATCACCAAGCTGTGCACTTCATACATTTTCATTTCTGCCTGTGAATTTATACTTCTATTTATAAATGTTTATTTTGAGAAAGCATTCTTTGAATCTGCCCTTAACAACCTACATACTGACTTATGATCTCTGCTCAGATGAAAATGACTAATCTGAATTTAATGGTTTTGATTTTATTAAATTTTTTAGTGTTTTTCCCTGCAATTCTTGGGATCAAATCCAGGGGTTCATGCTTGCTAGGCAAGTGCTCTGCCACTGAGCTATAGCCCCAGTCCCCATAGTTTTATCCCTATGTGTATTTATCCCTAAAATATAGAGTATATTTACACATACATATCTTGGTTTGCTTTGGCTGCCAGAATGAAATACCATACACTTAAATGTTTAATAGTAATTCATTTACCTGCAGTTCCAGAGGCTAGAAATTGAAGATCAAGGTTCCAGTACATTTGATCTTTTATTGAGGGCTCTCTTCCTGCCTTGCAGATAGCATGTTCTTACTATATCTTTAAATAGAAGAGAGAGAGACAGACAAAGAGAGAGAGAGAGAGAGAGAGGAGAAGGAAGAGAAGGAGGAGGAGGAGGGAGAGCTGTTGTCCTTTCTTAAAAAGACACTGATCATATTAGATTCGGGGTCCCATACTTATGAGTCTTGATATATTATTGGAGTCTTCTTTTATGATTACATTTCTTTAATTCATCTATGATGTGGCATATAATTGCTCTATAATATTCCTTATGAAAAATAAGACTTATTTTTGGAGATGTTTTTCTATCTTTGCTATTATAAATAATGTTGCCTTCTTATTTGTGTCTACAGTTGGACATATGCAAGACCTCTTTGAGGTTTACATCTATTGTTGGAATTGCTTGGTCAATGACAATCACATTTTCCACTGTAAATCATTATCACATTGTTTCTCTATTATAGTGACTAAGAATTCCAGTTTCCACACCATTGTCAGCAAAGAACATCCTCAAACTTATGTTTTTAAATACCAAAATCGTATTTTGAGTTTTATTTTTATACTTTTGTGCATATTGTAATTGTACACCTTAGTGAGGTTCAAAGTAACACAAACAAACGTGCACACAGGTCTTGGTGTGTTTTTCTTCAGGTCCCACCCTGCTACTACCCCTCCACATACACAATAGTGAGATTGGTAGTGATACCTTCATACATGAGCAAAACATAATTTGAACTGTTTCTCTCATCAGTTCTTTTTTTCTTCCTCCCCATCACTCTCTCCATATCCCCTTCCATTATTATACTGGTCTCTATTCTTGATTATCAAAAGTCCCTTTTGTTTTCTATTTTCTCTCTAGCTTCCACATATGAGAGAAAACATTCAATCCTTGACTTTCTGTGACTGGCTAATCTCACTTAGCATAATATTCTCTAGTTCCATCCATTTTCCTGCAAAGGACATAATTTTGTTCTTTATGGAAGAGTAAAATTCCACTCTGTGTATATACCACATTTTTGTTATCCATTTGTCTATTGACAGACACCTAGAATGGTTCCATAATTTGGCTATTGTGAATCATGCTGCTATAAGCATGGATATGCATGTATCACTATAGTTTTCATGACTCTGCATGGTATACTTGGGTCATATGGTAGTTCCATTTCTAGTCTTTTGAGGAATTTCCACACTCATCTCCCTAGTGGTTATACTAATTTGCAGTCCTACCAATAGTGTATGAGAGTTTGTATTTCCCCACATCTTCACCGGAATTCATTATTGTTTATATTTTTATGATTGCCATTCTACCTGGAGTTAGATGGAATGTCAATGTACTTTGATTTGCATTTCTTTTTTTTTTTACTTTTATTTTTTTATTTATTTTTTTAACTTTTCATGTTCATTTATTGGTGCATTGTAAATTATAATTATACATTTTGATATATGTCAGGGTATGAACATCATAGTGATGTTGAACATTTTTTCATGTATTTGTTGGCCATTTGTGTATTTCTCCTTTTTTCCCAATTTAGTTTGATGTTAACTTTGGGTTTATCATATATTGCCTTTGTGATGTTGAGGCAAGTTCCTTCTATACCTGATTTCTTTAGTGTCTTTAACCTAAGTATTGGATTTTGTCAGATGTATTTTCTGTGTCTCTTGAGGTGATCATGTGGTTTTTGTTCTTAGTTCCATTTATGCAATGAATTACATTTATTGACTTGCACATGTTGAACCAGACTTGCATCCCTGGAATGAAACCAACTTGGTCATAGTGTATAGTTTTCTTGATATGGTTTCAAATGTGAATTGCTAGTATTTTATTAAGAACTTTTTTTTATCTATGCTTATCAAGGATACTGGTCTATAATTTTTTTCTTGAGGTATCTTTATTTGGTTTTGGTAAAGGTAATACCGGCTTTATAGAATGAGTTTGGAAGTACTTCATCTCTTATTTCAGGGAATAATTTGAGGAACATTGGGCTTAGTTGTTCTATGAAGGTCATGTAGAATTCTTTGTTGAAAGGCTTTTATTTCTGCTTCAATCTCTTTCTTGTTATTAGTCTGTGTAGGTCTTCTACATTCTCTTGGTTCAATTAAGTAGGTTGTATGCGTCTAGAAATTTTTCAATTTATTCTAGGTTTTCCAGTTTTTTGCTATATAAATTTTCAAGGGAGATTAAAAGTGATGGAATAGAGGGAGACAGCATGTTTCAGGTGCTCTAAGACTCAGAACTCAACCAATGGGAAGACTGCTTCTTGACAAGGAAAGAAAAGCAGCCAAAACTCAACAAAACAATGACAGTCAAAATGCAGCAGAATCAGAGGCAGCAGAGACAGCACAGGATGTAGAGAGGTCCCCATGTCTCACCTGGTGAGTGGAGAGTGGTGCCATCTTGGCCAGGCCGCGCTGACACTGTGGCTCTCAGAGACCTCCAGCAAAGAGGCAGCAGATTCTTGTGAAGCCAGCGACTACAGATCATCATCAAAAGTTGTTGACTTTTCTCTCCATGCTCTACAAAGTCCCAACTACCCAGAAATCCCAGATAGATTCTGTGGCTGCAGCTGAACTCATCTCTGCCTGCAGGGACCCAAGTGGTACTCATCAAGAGTGTGATTTAGCAAGCTCTTTTAGCAGGAGATTGCCCTGTGCAGTCACAGGGACTTCCATGGCAATGAACAGAATCGCTGGGTCTGTGAGTTTGGAAATCATACCTATGGAGGTGGGGGTGGGGGCTACATTTGGACACAGCAGAAGTGTGAATTAGCAGACAGCCCCTAGGGACATTCGTGTGGGAGGGACCTAGAGTTGCAGTTCACCATGTCCTTGCAGGGTCCCCAGCAATCACCACAGTACAGCCAGCCATGGTGTCTGTGGGGTGAAATAGCTCAGCCTACAGAGTTGTAGGCCCAGAAAACTATAAACTCGTGCCTGGCCATGTTTGGGCGCTACAGTCACCAATGCCAGAGGCTAAGAAGGTCTCACATGATCACAGTCACCCAGAGAAGCAGTGGTGTCCCTGGGGCAAAATAACTGAGCCACCCAAACCCCTGGCTTAGAAGTGTACAATATCTCCCTGCCAGAGCTTGGGCCCTGAAAGCAGGGAGGCCTGCGGCTGGCAAGGATTCATGTGATCACAGCTGAAGTCTGGGAATTCAACATTGTCTCTGCCAGCAGAGTTTGTTCCTGACTGACAGTACTCCACGTGATTGTAACCAGCAAATCGGGGGCAGTGTCCCAGGGGCCATCAAAGCTCAGCAAGCTGGGCCACAGCTCAGAACATAGCAATATCTGGCCCTGCTGAGCTTAAGCCCACTGGCTACAGAGGCTGGAGGTCAGGCTCTGCAGTTTCATGGGTTCACAATAAGCAGAGCAGTGGCAGTGTCTTTGAGGCATTAAATCCCAACCAGAAGGCTGCAAGCTCTGAACAGAACATCATAGTCTTTGGCCCTACAGAGTTTGGGCCTGGAGAACACAGTGGCCTGCAGCCAGTGACTCCTGTTTGCCTGCACTAAGAACTATATCTAGTTAAAGAGGATTGGGGGGACAAATTCAAAAGTTTGATTTTATGAGGCAGATTGGTAGAGGCAAATATACCCCCAGCATAAGCCTTATTATAAAGGGATAACAAATAGACACAGGACTCACACACAAAGAGGAAGAAGATGCCAAGACAACAAAATACAAACCTGAGAACTCTGAAAATATGAGAATGAAGAACAGTGAGGAAACAATGAACTCCCACAACTCAATAACAAGGGAGTTCACAGATACTTATCTTCAGGAAATGCCACAAGGAGAATTCTGAATTTTGATCTTAAATATGATGAAAGGCCTCAAAGAAAGTGTACAGAAACAAAAGAGCATATCAATAAAGAAATTGAGGCCCTAAGAAAGAAGAAAAAAGAGGCTTTGAGCGAAATGAGGGAGTCAATGAATGAATTAAAGATGCAAAAAACAACCTCTGGCAGGCTAGATCACATGGAAAACAGAGTATCACTCTTGGAAGACAGTTCATTCAAAACTGAAAACACAGTCAGCAATATAGAGAAGACAATACAACAACACGACCTGAACATCTGAGAAATATAGAACAATATGAAATGTCCTAACTTATGGATAATAGGCATTGAAGAAAGTCTAGAAGCACAAACCAAGGGTATCATAATCTTCTTCAGAGAAATAATTTCAGAGAATTTCCCAAACATATAAAAAACCTGGACATCCACATACAGGAGACATTCAGAACACCATCAAGACAAGATCAAAGAAGGCCTTCTCAACGCCACGTAATAATCAAAATAACCAACATAAGAGGCCAAGGAAAGAATCTTAAAAGGAGCAAGAAAAAAAGAACAGGTGACATTCAGGGGCAAAACAATAAAAATCACTCAACTTTACAATCCAAGTCATGAAAGCCAGGAGGGGCTGGTATGATGTACTCCAGACCCTGGAAGAAAACAGCTTCCAACCAAGACTGATATATCCAGCAAAGATATCATTCAAAATTGATGGAGATAAAAAAAAAATTCCAAGACAAGCAGAAACTAAAAGAATTCATGACTACCAAGCCAGCACTAGAGAAAATACTTAATGAAATAAAACACAAAGAAGAAAAAAGAAGCAAGCACCAGAACCAGAGAAGGGACAAACTCCACCAAAAGGGCAACTAAGCAAAGGAGAAATAGCACAATATCTAACAGAAAATATAACTCAAAATGACAGAAAAAAATCATATTTCAATAATAACACTGAACATCAAAGGTCCTAACTCCCCAATTAAAAGACATAGACTGGCAATGTGAATTAAAGAACATTATCCAACTATATGCTGCTTGCAAGAAACTCACCTTACAGCCAAAGATCCATATGCTAAAGGTGAAAGGATGGAAAAAGATATACCATGCAAATGGATACCAAAAACAAGCTGGAGTAGCAACACTCATATCTGAAAAAACAGACTTTAAGCTAAAATGCATCAGAAGAGACAAAGTGGGTCACTTCTTATTAATAAAAGGAACAATCCAACAAGAATATATAATGATAGTAAACATTTATGCCCCAAGTGTGGGCGCACTCACTTTTGTAAAACAAACTCTTTGGGACATCAGGTCTCAAATAGACCCAAATACAATAATGTTGGGAGTCTTCAACAGACCACTCACACCACTGGATCGAGCTTCCAGGCAAAAGATGAGTAAAGACTCTTTAAACCTAAAGAACACTATAAACAAAATGGACCTAATAGACATATACAGAATATTACTACCAACAATAGCTGAATACACATTTTTCTCACCTGGCTGCTCAGGGAAACTTCTCCAAAAGAGACCACATCCTGGGCCACAAAGCAAGTACCAGCAAATTTAAAAAATGTAATATTATTCCCTGTATCTTCTCAGATCACAACAGGATGAAAGTAGAAATCAATAACAGGAAGACCAAAAGAAATTACATAAATACATGGAAACTGTATGATACACTCTTGAATAAGGACTGGATCCTAGAAGAAATAAGGGGAAAAATAAAAAACATTACTAGAATTAAACATAGAGACACAATGTACCAAAATCTATGGGGCACTTTGAAGACAGTATTAAGAGGAAAAACAGAAAGTCACCAAATAAACAACCTAATGACACACTTCAAGGACCCAGAAAAATAGGAACAGTCTAATACCAAAGCCAGTAGAAGGCAGGAGATAATTAAAATCAGAGCAGACATCAATGAAATAGAGAACAAAAAAAATTACAAAGGATCAACAAAACAAAAAGCTGTTTCTTTGAAAAGATTAACAAGGTTGACAAACCCCTAGCCAACCAAACCAAAAGAAAGAATCAACCCAAATTATTAAAATCAGAAATGAAAAAGGAGAAAAGGAGATATCACCAAAGACAGTGAGGAAATCCAGATGATCACCAGAAACTATTTTGAAAATTTATATTCCAATAAACTGGAAAGCATGGAAGAAATTGACAGATTTCTAGATACACACAACCTACCTAAATTAAACCAAGAAGATATAGAAAACCTAAACTGACCAATAGCAAGCAAAGAGATAGAAATAGTGATAAAAAGCCTTCCATCAAAGAAAAGCCCAGATCCAGACAGCTTCCCAGCTGAATTATACAAAACCTTTACAGAACTAAAGCCAATACTTCACAAGTTATTCCGTGAAATCCAGAGATGGAATTCTTCCAAATTCCTTCTATGTGGCCAGTATCACCTTAATACCAAAACCAAATAAAGATCCCACAAAAAGAAAATTATAGACCAATATAATTGATGAACATAGACGCAAAAATTCTAAACAAAATACTAGCCATGTGCATTCAAAACCACATCAAGAAAATTGTACACCATGACCAAGTTAGTTTCATCCCAGGAATACAAGGCTGGTACAACATATACAAATCAATACATGTTATTCACCACATAAATAGTACTAAAGACAAAAATCACATGATCATCTCAATAGACACTGAAAAAACATTTGACAAAATCCAATACTCATTCATGTTAAAAACACTGCAGAAAATCTGAATAGAAGGAATGTACCTCAACATCATAAAGGCAATATACAATAAATCCAAAGCCAACATCATATTGAATGGGCAAAAATGCAGGAATTACCTTTAAAATCAGGAACAAGACAAGGATGCCCACTATCACCTCTCCTTTTCAGTATAGTCCTCGAGACTCTTGTCAGAGCAACAAGACAGGAGAAGGACATCAAAGGAATTCAAATGGGAAAAGAAGAATTAAAATTATCTCTATTTTCAGATGACATGATCCTACATTTAGAAGACCCAAAAAACTCAACCAAAAGTCTACTAGAGCTGATTAACAAATTCAGCAAAGTAGCCATATACAAAATCAACCTAAAAAAACCAGTAGCTTTTTTATATGCCAACCATGAACCCACTGAGAAAGAACTCCAGAAAACAATTCCATTCACAATAACCCCAAAACCATTAAAATATCTAGGAATAAACCTAACCAAGGAGGTAAAAGACCTTTACAATGAAAATTATAAAACACTAAAGAAAGAAATTGAAGATCTTAGAAGATGGAAAGATCTCCCTTACTCTTGGATAGGCAGAATAAATATTGTCAAAATGGCCATTCTACCACTAGTGATCTACAGAGTCAATGCAATCCCTATCAAAATACCAGTGCCATTCTTCACAGACCTAGAAAAATCAGTCCTAAATTGCATATGGAGAAACAAAAGACCCAGAATAGCCAAAGCAATTCTCAGCAATAACAACCATGCAGGAGGCATCACAACGCTTGACTTTAAAGTATACTACAGAGCTATAGTAATAAAATCAGCATGGTATTGGCACAGAAAAAGACACATAGACCAATGGAACAGAATAGAAGATACAGAAACAAATTCACACACTTTTAGCTAATTGATTTTCAATAAAGGTGCCAGACACATACATTGGAGAAAAGACAGACTTCAACAAATGGTGTTGGGAAAACTGGTTATCCATTTGTAGAAAAATGGAACTAAATCCTTACTTCTCACCCTGCACAGGAGTCACCTCAAGATTGATCAAAGACCTGGAAGTTAGACCAGAGACTTTGAAGCTACTAGAGGGGGAATAGGTCCAACACTACAACATATAGGCACAGGTAGAAACTTTCTCAACAAGACCCCCAAAGTTCAGGAAATTAAAACAAAAATTAATAAATGGGATGACATTAAATTAAAAAGTTTCTGCTCATCAAAGGAACCATCAAGAGTCTAAAGAGAAAACCTACAGAATGGGAGAAGATCTTTGCCAGTTATCCCTCTGATAGAGGACTAATATCTAGAATATACAAAGAACTTAAAAGACTTTACACTAAAAAAAACCCAATCAAGAAATGGGCAATTGAATTGAATAGACACTTCACAAAAGAAGAGATACAAATGGCCAATAAATACATGAAAAAGTGTTCAACATCATTAGCAATCAGGGAGATGCAAATCAAAACTACACTGAGATTCCATCTCACCCCAATCAGAATGGCAATCATCAAGAAGTCAAAAGGAATAAATGCTGGCAAGGATGTGGGGAAAAAGGAACTCTTCTATACTGCTGGTGGGATTGCAAATTAGTTCAGCCACTATAGAGATCAGTGTGGAGATTCCTCAGAAAACTGGGAATGGACCCACCATATAATCTGTCTATACCACTCCTGGGTATCTTTCCAAAGGGGTTGAAACCAGAGAAGTACAGTAATATATGCATACTCATGTTCATAGCAGCACAACTCACCATAGCCAAATTATGGAACCAATGTAGGTGTCCATCAACAGATGAATGGATTACAAAATTATGGGAAATAAACACAATGGAATTCTACTAAGCAATAAAGAAGAACAAAATTATGTCATTTGCAAGAAAATGGAAGGATCTGGAGAACATTATGTTAAGTGAGATTAGCCAGTCACAGAAAGTGAAGGGTCGTATGGTTTCTCTAATATGTGGAAGCTAGGGAGTGATTGGGATACCAGAGGGACTCCAGATAATGGAGGAGAAACCTCAGTGGAGTCAGGGAGGTGGTCTAAGGGAAGGGGTGGGGGAAGAGTGAGGTTCATTGAAGGAATTACTACCATCAGCTCTGTGTGCATATGTGAAAAGACCAATGTAAATCTCAGTACTCTGTATGGGGAAAGGGGGAGATAAGGAGGCAGCCGGGGTGGAGGGAGATCAAGTGCTGTGTGCATGTATGTCACTGTCAACATGATTTACATTATGATGAGACTATACTGCACCAATAAAATAATATAAAAATAAATTTTCAGAATAGTTTTTAATGCTCTTCTGGATTTCCATGCTGTCTGTAGTGATATCTCCCCTTTCATTCCTTATTTTAGTAATTTGGGTCAATTCTCTATCTTTGGTTAGGTTGGCTAAGGGTTTATCAATTTTATCTTCTCAAAAAACAGATTTTTGTTTTATTGATCTTTTGTATTTTTATTCTCTATTTCATTAATGTCTTCTCTGATTTTAATTATTCCCTGCTTTCTACTAGCTTTGGGTTGGTTTGTTCCTGTTTTTCAAGGGCTTTGAGATGCATCATAGGTTGTTTATTTGCAGTCTCTGTGTTTTTTTTTAATGTGGGCACTCAATGCTATAAGTTTTTTTCCCCCTAAAACTTCCTTCATAGTGCCCCAGAGGTTTTAGTAAGTTATATCTCATTTTCATTTGATTCTAGAAAATTTTAAATTTCTCCCCTATTTCCTCTGTGATCCAGTCCTCATTCTTCAGTCTCCATGTATTTATGTAATTCCTTTGGGTTTTGTGTTGTTGATTTCTACTTTCAGTCTGTTATGTTCTGAAAAGATGTAAGGAATAATATCAATTATTTTGAATTTACTAATACTTCCTTTGTGACCTAGAATATGATCTATTCTGGAGAAGCTCCCATGAGCAGCTGAGAAGAATGTGAATTCAACTGTTGTTGGGTGAAATGTTCTGAAGATGTCTGATAGTCCATTTAGTTTATAGTATTCTTTAGGTCTGCTGAATCTTTACCGATCTTTTGTCTGGATGACCAATCTAATTGTGAGAGAAGTGTGTTGAAGTCTCCCATTATTATTGTATTGGAGCCTATCTTAGTCTTAAGGTCAAATAGTGTTTGTTTTATGTAATCAGATATGTCAATGTTTGGGGCATAAATGTTTACTATCATTATACCTTCTTGTTGGATTGTTATGATGAGGAGTGAGAAGTGACCCTGTTTCTCTCTTCTGAGAAGTTTTGGCTTGAAGTCTGCTTTATAGGATATGAGGTTAACTATCCCTGCTTGCTTTCTGTCTCTGTTTGCATGAAGTATCTTTTTCCATTCTTTCACCCTTAGCCTATGGAGATATTTGTCTATAAGGTGAGTTTCTTGCAAGCAGCATATAATTATAGTTTGATATTTAATCCATTTTGCCAGTCTGTGTCTTTTACTTGCAGAATTGAGACATTTACATTCAGTAGATTATAAAGAGGTGATTTTTATTTCCTGATGTCGTAGAGGTTGGCCATCTTTTCATGTGGTACTCTTCCAATTTGAGATCCTTCTCTCTGAAATCCCAGTTACTCTTATTTGCCTATTTTACAACTTTTCCATATCTGCATATTTGAGTATATTCTGCTATTAAATTATAAGCTATTCCAGAGGGTAAGATTTAAGCAGGACTCAGAAAGATGAGAGAACCTTGGTGTGGAAGAAGATAGAGATGAAGGTCACCTAGGAAATGGTATCTGGAACCTGGGGAAGAAGTGCCATCATTTGTTAACACAAGGGATCCTTTTTCTCATAGTGTGTAATCAAATGAGAAATCTTGTAGAGTCGTGGACAACTTTTATCTCTATGCATGTATAGAATGAAGGAAGTGATGATGATGCTCTTTATATTGGAGAAGGAGGTTTGTCGACCTTCAGCTTCTAGGAAAACAGGCAGGTCAGCTGCAGCATCATTCACAGGGTAATAGATGATAAAGCATGATCTACAGGTCAGAAACCGTTCCTGAAGCCTTCAGGTTTTATATGACTTATTGACTCCAATAGCAATTAATTCCCAGTGAGGGGTGATTTTTAACATACACAGAAGTATTTAATAACATTTATAAATATTCATATATTTTCACCTTAAGTAATTAGTACCTGGTTTTCATTCCCTATCATGCATTGAAGAAATGGAGATGAAGATGTATGGAATGGATTTGGGTTCGAATTTATAAGGGGTAGAGCAGAAAGCATATGTTGAAAAGTTATTATATAGTATTGTGAGAAACAGGCACCAATAGAATGCTGACACCACCGTTTGGGGGCAGGAGACTGAAATTTATAGAAAGTGTATTCCATGGTGATGATGAGATAGAATTCTCTCACTCTTCTGTGCAGAGACTGAGGTTTTATCATGCTTCTGTTGTACTTGATATAGCATGAAGTCAGAAACAAGACACTTGGGTTAGCACCCTCCACCTCCAGCTTTATTCTGGACTTTGAATCCCATTTCCCCCAATGTAAATGAAGAAGATAAAAACTTTGTGATCCACCAAGTTCTGAATGGCAGCCTTCCGGTTATTATCGTTTTAGCTCCAAGGGTGATCTCTCTTATGGTTGCTTCAACAAGTTGTGTATCCTCCCATGGGAGGCAAAGGCCATGAAGCGATTATATCCTGTGTGTCTCTAATTTGAAGCTGGGATTGGTTGGGGGATTCCCTTCCCTCAGGGCCGCTACATGCTTCATAATATCGCTCCCCACACTAATTTCTCAGTAGCTGTGAAGAAGTGTGTATGGATCTATCTATCTTCTTTGGTTCTGAACTGATAACTCTCTGCCTGTCAGAATGCAGCATTGAGCCCCTTCAAAACTCCAGCCGGTTCACTGTGTTCCATGTCTTCAGAGAGAAATGGAGGAACCTTCCCATGACTTGTAGCTGAAGGTACCTGTGCTCATCATCTCAGGGACCATGTCACAGCAGAACTTACTTTCACTAGTATGATCGTCTGTGTGTGTGTCTGTATGTGTGTATGTGTATGTGTGTGTGTGTGTGTGTGTGTGTGTGTGTGTGTGTGGTGTGCATTTAGAGTGTGCTTCTGATCTCTAGACTTTACCCCTCCTCACACCAGAGTAGGATAAGCAGATCCAGGTTGAGTAATTTATCTTCAACTGAGTATTTACCCAATATTTGAGATGAGAGAGAGAAACCAAAACCTCTAGGTAGAATACTTTATCTCAAAGTAATTCTCCACCTACTTTTTGAGAGGATATTGGAAGACCAATTCTTATTTTGCTTATTCTTAACCCCCATTAAGTTTTGGTGGGATCTTCTCAGTTTTACAACAAATGTCTGTAACTTTCTTCATCTGTGCTTCTACAATGCAGGTGTAAACAATTCTTACTTTGTATATAAACTGCTACAATAACCTTCTTTGTGTGTGTGTGTGTGTGTGTGTGTGTGTGTGTGTGTGTGTTACTGGGGATTGAAATCAAAGGTGTTCTACCTTTGAGCCACACCCCAGCCCTTTTTATTTTTTGTTTTGAAACAGGGTCTTGCTGGGTTGCTGAGAGTCTTGCTAAATTGCTGAGGTTAGTCTCGAATCTTCCTGTCTCAGCCTCCCAAATACTGAGATTACAGGTGTGTGCCACCATGCCTGGCTACAATAACCTTCTCTTGGTTGCTTATTTGTTTTTTTTGGGGGGGACACTGCAGATTGAATATAGAGGCATTATACATCCAGGCTACACCCCCAGTCATCTTTATTTTTTTTTAAATTTTGAAACAGAGTCTTGCTACGTTGCTGAGGCTGTTCTCAAACATGTGATTCTCCTGTCCCAGTCTCCCAAGTACTGGAATTATAGGCATGCACCACCAAACCTGGCTACAGTAACCTTCTTTTAAGATTCCTGCTATGCATTTGCCTTGCTATAATCTGATCTCAACCAGTGCACAGAAAACTATTTAAATATTTAGTTACACCCTCCTCCTAGCCCATCTCTCTTTCTGTGGAGACAACATTGTGCCTCACTTCTTCTGTGACCTCTCTGCTTTACTTAAACTGTCTAGCTCTGACACCACAGTCAATGAGCTGGTTGTCCTCACTGCAGGAACGGTGATCATTATCCTGCCTTTCATGTGTATTCTGGTCTCTTATGGCCACATCGGGGCCACCATCCTGAGAAGTCCCTCAATCAAGGGGATCTGCAAAGCCCTGTCCACATGTGGCTCTCACCTCTCTGTGGTTTCTCTGTACTATGGAGCAATTATTGGGCTGTACTTTGTCCCCTCATCCAGTAACACTAATGACAAGGATGTCATTGTGTCTGTGATGTATACTCTGGGCACACCCATGCTGAATCCCTTTATCTATAGTCTGAGGAATCGGGACATGAAAGGAGCTCTGAGAAATATCTTTGGCAAAGGAACACTTTCAGCTTAATTTGCATTGTGTCTTCTACTAACTGGGTATGAGACCTTCTCAATCCCACACATGCATCCCTTTCTTCTTAATGAATCTTGGTGTGACCATCATTTATGACTGTATTTTCACCTTGGATTTACTTTTTGTCGTTTTAATCGTCTTGTTGGTCTTGAGAGTCTTGGGGAAGTTTTTTTGCAAACCCCTGGCACTCTTCATTTTCACATAGTATCCTTGTCCTACAAACATTTCAATTTTTTACATAGTCAGAACCTCTGTGTTTTTTATTCCACAGTTTATAGCTTTTTATAGCAAAGTTTTTTCTCTTTTCAAGATCACATAAGCACTTCTTTTTAAATATACTTTTATTGGTGAATTGTAATTATACATCATAATGAGATTCAGAGTGATGAAACATCCATGCACAGAGCACTTGGTGTCTTTCCTTCTCAATCCTTTTCTTCTGGTAGGTTCATGATTTTATTTTTGTGTTTAATTTTGTCATATACTTTGAATTTCGTTTTGTGAGTAATCTCCATTTGAAATCTAGTTTTACTTTTGTTTTCATTTAATTATATTAACTTTTAATCTTTAATTGACACATAAAAATAGTTTATATTTACAAGGCACCATGTCATTTTTCCATACATGTGTATAGGTTATAATGTTCAAGCAAATAAAGCATTTTAATTTCTCAAACATTTATCACTTCTTTGTGGTGAAAATTTTCAATATCCCTTCTTCTAGGCTTCTTCAAATGTGTAATCATCTAGAGTCACCATATTTTGCAATAAAGTACCAGAATTTTTTTCCCAGCTAACTGTAACCTAGAACCTGTTGACCAACCTTTCCCCATCCCTCTCCCTCAAATAACCCCAGTGATCATAATTTTTTGTCTATAATCCCCCCAATTTTTTTAGTTTTATTAGATAATGTTTTAGATTTATTAAGGTGGCACACCAGTTTTTGTTTTTTCCTCAAATTGAAATAGAATGACTTTTTGTAAAAGGACAGGCAATGGTGCCAGATAGAATGGCAACAGGTCCAAAGTGTGAAGAGAAACCTGATTGGGCCCTTTGTATCCCAGTGTGATAGTCAATCTAGTTTGTCAACTTGACCTGATCATGACACACCCGAGATCATGTGACTTTGGGTGTGTAACAGCAGATTAAACAGAAAGCCTACCCTGAATGTAGGCAGCAGGATTCTGATAGGTGCAGGACTTAGATAAAAGAGGGAGAAGCCGCGTAGAACAATGTGCGACTCTTTCCGAAGAAAATGCATCTGCTCTCGCCTGATATCGTCGGCCTCCCGAACTTCGCCGTTTCTCTGAAGAGCTTCTTGATCTTCTGCTCTCGTCTGAGATCTTCAGCCTCCAGCCCTTCAAACTGAAACTTCACCATCGTGTCTCCGAAGAGCTTCCTGATCTTCACATCTTGGACTGGGACTGAATTAGTGGTTGCTCCGATTCTAAGACTCCAGCTCTTAAACCGCTCGACCAGCTACTGATTCCTCTGACTCTCCACGTGCAATCAGAACTTGGGACTACATTGCTTCAAACTGTAAGCCCATCTGATAAACCACTTTTTCAAATATACTCATTCTGTGAATTCTGTTAATCTAGTGAACCCTGTCCAATACACCCAGGAAGCAGCTGAGAGGACGAATATCAGGGAGAGTGGAGGATTTTCCAAAGACTTTCCAGGTGGTGTGATTCTGGGTGATCACATATCCTGAAAAGAGAGTTCGGCCTCTCAGGCTGTGGTGGAAGAATTACTGGACAGGATGTCAAGAAGTCTTCGTCACCTGACCTCTGCTCAAGCAGGTGTCCAGTGTAGGTTAACTCACCTGTAATTTATTATAAAGGAAAAGGCAAAGGCACTTCCCTGCACAGCTACATAAATGCTGTGTCCTATGTTTTCATCTGAAAGAGTGCAGTTTTGTATTTAGTCTTCAAGAAATGCCCCTGCTGAAATTAAATTCATTGCTATAAGTTGATTACTGTTCCAGTAATCAACCATAGTCATTATTTCAATTAGTGGTAGTAATTGGTATGAAGGAAAATATTCAAATTAAGAGAATTTTGCTAACTATTCCTATGGTATATAGGGGAAGTAGAACTCAAACTACTGTGTGTGTGAGGTCAAATCCTGAAACAAAATCACTTGAATATTTTTAAAACTGCAGCAATATTTTCACCCATTTTACTGGAAATTTAGCTTTCATTTTTATAAAATATTGAAAGAGTAAGTGAATAATATGCATGTGTTGTATCTATGCAGTTTAAGTGTTTTTATATGCATAATGTGGTATTATCCCTATAAATGTGTATGTGTTCATATATACGTGGCATATGATTCCATTTAAATAGTAATATTTAAAACCTTTTAAAACATAACACAAAAAACAAAACACAAAATAAAAATGGAAAATTGAACCAAACAGACACTTCTCAGAAGAAGAAATACAAATGGCCAACAAGTATATGAAAAAGCAGTCAGCATCATTAGCAATCAGGGAAATGCAAATCGAAAGTACTCTGAGGTTCCATCTAACTTCAGTTAGAATGGCAATCGTCAAGCATACAAACAATAATAAATGTTAGTGAGGATGTGAGGAAATAGGAACTCTTATACATTTTTGTTGGGACTACAAATTAGTACAACCACTATGGAGATCAATATGGAGATTCCTTAAAAGACTAGGAATGGAACCACCAGATGACCCAGCTATAGCACTCCTCCATATCTTTCCAAAAGAATTAAAGTCAGAATACTATCTTTATTGCTTCAGATTTCTTTCATGAGGAATACATGATCCCATCTTTTTCCTGGTTTTCTAGTAGCTGGCTTGTCTTTTATTTATTGCATTATAGACAGTCTTCATATAATCTTGAAATTAATACTTTGTTCTTCATATAGTGCACATGTCTTCTGTTATATTTATATCATTAGTTTTTGAACTGTGTATCAAGTCTCAACTAAAATGTACTTAGAATTATTAAATCATCAGTGTAGCTGGTGTTCTTGACTTTAATGTGATTCTTTAAGGAAATCACCCTGAAAATGCAACCAATGGGTTTTCTAGACAATAAGGTGGGGATGTGGCATCAGGAAAAGTGAGAGGCTGAGGAAGGGTGGACTTATATTTCTCATCAAAGAACCATCTTGCATTTGCATAAATAGTAGGATTGCTACCAGAGAAATCCTCTCAGGCATAATGTCTACTGATACTATTTTGACACACAGACACAAATACCTTATAATTAACAGTTTTTATGTGGAAGACATCTTTGTAGTATATATCTATCATTGGAATTGCCTGGTCCATGGCAATCCCATTTTCAACTACCAATCATATCCCACTCTGTTTCTCTATTAAAGTGACTAAGATTTCCAGTCATACACACCATTGTCAGCAAAAAGCATCCTCTAACTTATGTTTTCCAATCTCTGGATATAAACTGAAACTTACTGGGATTTCAATTTATCTTTCTCTGATTATTTTAGAGGCTGGACATCTTTTCATGGGGTTCCTTTTCCATTTGAGGTTCTTTCCTCTGAAATCTAAGTTAATCTTATTTGCCTGTTTTGCAACTTTTTTGTGTTTGCATATCTGGGTATATTCTACTATTAAATTATAAGCTGTTCCAGAGGGCAAGATTTGAACAGGACTCAGAAAACTGAGAGGATCTTGGTTTGGAAGTGGATAAAGATGAAAGGACATCTTGGAAATGGTATCTAGCACCTGGGAAAGTAGTACTGTCATCTGTTACCTCGAGAGATCCGGTTTCTCATACTGTTTAATCAAATAAGAAATTTTATACAGTCATGGACATTTTTATCTCCATGCATGTCAGGAAAGAAGGAAGTGACAATGATGTTCTTCCTATTTGAGAAGGAAGTTTGTCAACCCTCGACTTCTAGGAAAACAGGCAGGGCAACTGTAGCATTATCCACAGGGTAATAGATGATCAATAATGATCTATAGGACACAGACCATTCCTGAAACCTGAATATATTATAGGAAATCTTTTTTTGGCGGTACTGGGGATTGAACCCAGGGACATTCTATCTCTGAGTTACACACCCAGCCCTATTTTTTATTCTTTATTTTGAAATAGGGTCTCACTAAGTTGTGGAGGGCCTCACTAAGTAGCTGAGGCTGGCCGGGAACCTGAATCCTCTGGTCTCAGCCTCCCAAGTACTGGGATTACAAGCATGCACCACCACACCAGGCAGGAAATCATTACTCAAATAGCAGTTCACAGTGAAGATTGACTTTTAACATAAACAGAAATAATAACATTGATAAATATTCACTTATTTTCACCTTGATTAATAAGCACATGGTTTTCATTTTCTACCATGCACTGAAGAAATGGAGATGGAGATGTATAAAATGGATTTGGGTTCAATTTTATAAGGGTTGAGCAGAAAGCATATGTTTAAAGGTTACTATATGGTATTGTGAGAAACTTGCACCAACAGAAAGATGACTTCATCATTTCGGAGCAGGAGACTGAGATTTATAGAAAATATATTCCATTCCCTGGTGCCATGGTGATGATGAGATATAATTTTCTCATTCTTTTGTGCAAAACCTGAAGGTATTCGCATTTCCTTCACATAGCATCGGGGTCAGAAACAAGACACTTGGGTAAACATATTCCACCTCCAGCTTGGTTTATTATGGACTTTGAATTCCATTTTCCCCAATATAAATGGAGAAGTCCAAACACTGTGAACTATTGAGTTCCTAATCATAGTCTTTAGGTTATTATCAGTTTTCCTCCATGGGTGAACTCTCTTATGGCTGCTTCAACAAGTAGCTCATCCCCCAAAGGAGCCAAAGGCAATGAAGCAATTATATCCTGTTTGTCTCTAATTTGGAGCTCAGATTGGGGGACTTGCCTCCCCCAGGGCCTCTCCATGTTTTGTAATATTGTTACTTACACCAATTTATCCGTAGCTGTGAAGAAATGTGTATTAATACATCTGTCTTGTTTGGTTCTGAACTGATAACTCTTCTACCTGTGGCAATGCAACATTGAGCTCCTTCGAAACTCTACTTGTTTCACTGTGTTCCACATCTTCAGAGAGAAACGGATGATCTCTCCCATGGCATATACATGAAGGTATCTGTGCTCAGCATTTAAGGGACCATCATAGCAGTTGCAGAAAATTTACTTTCAGTAGTATGATAATATGAGGTTTTGTATGTGTGTGTCCAAAGTTCACTTCTGATCCCTAGATTCTACTCCTCACACTAGAGTATGACAGATATCTCCGTTTTGAGTGACTTATCTTTAACTAAGTATCTATCCAGATTTTGAGATGAGAGGGCAAAACCAAAACTCCAGGTAGAATAATTTACCTCCAAGTAGATTCTCCATACACTTTTTGTAAAGATATGGGACAATCATACCTCCTTTTGCTTATCTTCAACCCCCACTAAGTCTTAGTGGGATTTCCTCCAAATTTTACACCAAATCTCTAAATATTACTTCTCTGCTGCTACAAAACAGGTGTAAATAGATATTATTTTGCATCTAAATCACTGAAATAGCCTCCTGTTAAGATTCCTTTGACACACTAGCCTTGTCATAATCTGATCTACCCAGTAAACAGCAAGACATTTAAGTAGTCACTTAGTTCTTTAAGTTTTGGGGGTGGGTATAATTTTTCTATGAGAGTAGAATTGAAATTTTTTATTATGTCAGAAAAGGTCTGTTATACTCTGAGTCTTCAGTAATTCTCCACTCTCATGCCTTTGCCAGGATGACCATGGTCTTGAATCGTCTCTGTTCCTCAAATGCTGTAGCCATGTCCTCTCCAGACACCTAAGAAGAGTGTCCATTTTTCTAATCTTCATATGACAGGCTCTTATATTCTGGATTCTATTTAAAGAACACATAATAATAGGATTCATCACCATCAAACCTCTTGTAATTGGGCAATCTGCTAAAATCATGAATACACATTCCCTCCATTTCTACTGCTTGGAATTTATACCCCCCCACACACACACTGATGTGCAAAATTTTATATATGAGGATTGTTATTTATTGTAACATACTGGAAAAAGGGAAATATTAGAAACAACCTACATGTCCAATAGAGAGCTATTTAGCATTGTCATTGTGAGAAACTGATTATTATTAACATGACAATCAATCAGATAACTGAATGCATAATTCATCTTAGGTAACAATACCACTTTAACGGAATTTTTTAACAGAGTGGACTAAAGAATATAGTAATTTTAATGGTAATTTCTGTAAGTTGGGGAAATTGTCACATTAATGTAACCTTTAGTCAATCCCCAAAATGAGTTATGAGTCAGATTGTGAGATACCTAATCAACCCTCAGAGACATTCAGATGGAATAAATCTTTCATGGAATACAAATTTTCATTTTTCATAGACATATTGTCATGTTCTCTTTCCCAATTATTGTGATTGACCCATGAATAGATCTAAAACCAACAGATCTGAACAAGATGGAGAGGAGGAATCAGCAAAGTTTAAGAAATGGTAGTATCAGCAAAGTACTAGAAATGATGTTGAGAAAATGTACTTAAGAATTACTGGAGTAAAACATAGGTTAGGGACCACAAAAAGAAGTAATTATTTGTTTATAGGAGACAGACACAAAATAACTTGTTCCTTGGCAAATCCAGGATGTGACTAGAAAAGGTAAACTCATCCTGGTGTGTTAATGACTTGGAAGAGCAGGATTTGGTTTGAGTTGAGGAAATGCACAGAAAGGGAATTTGGAAAAGAAGCAGACCTTTTCTCCACATTCCCAAAACTCCTTTAGAAAGACTAATGCAAGCCTGAAAACAGTTGAGTGGGAAAGAATATCCTTTTTTAAAAATTATTTATTTGCTTTTTAAATATTCTTTTACTGGTGCATTGTAATTATGTATTATAATGAGGTTCAGAGTGATGGGAACACAGAATGCATTACAAAATATGTCACCAGACATTCGATGTTGTTGACATAGATATATGCCCTTAATGTCCTTGATCTGCTATAGATGATATTTCCACCAATTCTCCAAGTCCTGATCCAAAGCAGCCCTTGTGGCTCTCTTACCTTAATCCAATTCATGGGGGGGTGGTGGAGAATTAGCCAAAGTGTGTTTAGAGGGCAGGGAAGGTTAATCCAGGCCCACAGACCCTTAAAGATCACCTACTACATTTGCTATTGACTGTTTACTGACCTTGCTTTTCACCTAATACTCCAATCTTGGATTTCCATAATCATAAACCACTGGACTCTTTTTTTTTTTTTTTTTTTTTTGCGGTACCGGGGATTGAACGCAGGGGCGTTCTATCTCCGCGCTACGCCCCCGGCCCTATTTTTTATACTTTATTTTGAGACCGGGTCTCACGAAGTTGCGGAGGGCCTCACTAAGGAGAGAGAGGGAAAGGGAGAGAGAGAGAGAGAGAGAGAGAGAGAGAGAGAGAGAGAGAGAAAGAGAGATAAAGAACTGAGGCTGGCCGTGAACCAGGATCCTCCGGTCTCCGCCTCCCGAAGTACTGGGATTACAAGCGTGCGCCACCATGCCCGGCCACTGGACTCTTTTGAACCTGGTCTGATCTGATGATCATTTAGATGTTTCATGGTTTCTGCAAAGATGTTTTGCTGGCCTTTACTGGAAAAATAACATCCTTTGTCCAGACCATCACTAGCCCATTAATGTGGCAAAAAGGTTGAGATATTCAGGTTAAAATGTACATATTGACTTTTCTAAAACTTCATTTTTATTTTGTTATGGTCACAGTGACTTCTCATTCTTTCACTTATCCATCTCCAGCGAAAGAGAAGAGAATGAAGAGGGATAATGAGAGCAGCGTGTCTGAGTTCCTCCTCCTGGGGCTCCCCATCCAGCCAGAGCAGCAAGGCATGTACTATGCCCTCTTCCTGGTCATGTACCTGACCACGGTGCTGGGGAACCTGCTCATCATCCTGCTCATCAGGCTGGACTCTCGCCTCCACACCCCCATGTACTTCTTCCTCAGCCACTTGGCTCTCACTGACATCTCCTTCTCATCTGTCACAGCTCCAAAGATGCTCATGAATATGCTGACGCAGAGTCAATCCATCTCATATGCTGGGTGCATTTCCCAGGTTTATTTTTTCTTATTTTTTGCAGATCTTGACAGCTTCCTTCTCACCTCAATGGCCTATGACAGGTATGTGGCCATCTGTCACCCCCTGCACTATACCACCATCATGAGTCAGAGTCTCTGTGTCCTCCTAGTAATTGTGTCCTGGGTCTTGTCCTTTGCCAGTGGCCTTGTGCACACCCTCCTTCTGGCCCATCTCTCTTTCTGGGGAGACAACACTGTGCCCCACTTCTTCTGTGACCTCTCTGTCTTACTTAAGCTGTCCAGCTCTGACACCACCATCAATGAGCTGGTTATCCTCACTGTAGGTGTGGTGGTCATTACCCTCCCATTCATGTGCATTCTAGTCTCTTACGGCCACATCGGGGCCACCATCCTGAGAAGTCCCTCAATCAAGGGGATCTGCAAAGCCCTGTCCACATGTGGCTCTCACCTCTCTGTGGTTTCTCTGTACTATGGAGCAATTATTGGGCTGTACCTCTTCCCCTCACCCAATGACACTAATGACAAGGATGTCATTGTGTCTGTGTTGTACACTCTAGTCACACCCATGCTGAATCCCTTTATCTACAGTCTGAGAAATCAGGACATGAAAGGAGCTCTGAGAAATATCCTCAGGAGAGGAAAATTTTCAGAATGATGGACATTGTGTTTCCTATTAAATACATATTAGACCTTCTCAATTCTATGCATGCATCCTTTCCCATCTGAATTGCTTTTCTTAATGAATCTTGATATGCCATTCTTTTCTTTTTTCTTTTTTGGTATTGGGGATTGAACCAAGGGGTATTCTACCTCTGGGACCAGCCCTTTTCATTCATTATTTTGAAACAGATTCTTGCTAAATTGCTGAAGGTCTCACTAAGTTGCTGAGGATAGCCTCGAACTTGCAATCCTCCTGTCTTAGCATCCTGAGTACCATGATTACAGGCATGCACCACCACACCTAGCTTATGGTCTCTTTTCTGACTGTATTTTTGCCTTTGATTTAGTTTTTCTTTTTGTTTAATTGCCTTGATTATCTTGTCAGTCTCAGGAAAGATTTTTACACACATAGCAGCAGATATTTTTCCCATAGTTTACTTGCCCAACAAATATTTAAATTTTTATATAGTTACAGTTTTTAGCCTTTTTTATTGGATAGGTCACAGCCTTTCATAGCAAAACTTTTCATCTTTTGTCAAGATAACAAAAGCATTTCTTCTAATATATACATTATTTTATTTTTGTGTTTCATTTTGTAATATACTTGGAATTAATTTTGTGAATAATCTTAATTAAAAATTGAGTTTTGTTTTTATTTTATTATTTATTTGTTTATTTTTATCATTTTTAATTGACACATAAAATGGTACATATTAATGGGGTACCATGAGATATTTTCATACATGTACCCAGTGTATAATGTTCAAATCAAGAAAAGCATATTTATTTCCTCAAACATTTGTCACTTCTTTGTGGAAAAAATTTCAATATCCCTTCTTCTAGGCTTTTTGAAATATATAATATATTATAATTATCTATAGTCACCATATTGTGCCATAGAGTACTCCAACTTTTTTCTCCCAGCTAACTGTAACTTAGGACTTGTTGACTAATCTTTCTCCATCCCTCTCCCTACCATTATTTTCTATGAAGAATCTTCCTAGGAAGATTAAGTGGTGAGGAATCACAGAAAGAGTAGCAGTTTTTGAAAAGGCCTCCCAGGTCTTGCTGTGGTTATGGGGGATCAGTCCATTCTGATAAGGCGGTTCATCCTTCCATGATGTGGGCCAAGGAATGTCAGGAAGTCTAGTCAACTTGAAGTGAGTTCAAGCAGGTCTTCGTTTTAGTTTTTTTTTTTAACTTTTATTGGTGCACTGTAATTGTACATCTTAGTGAGGTTCAAGTTTATACAGACATGCACACAGGTCTTTGTATGATTCCCTCAGGTCCCACCCCACTACCCATCCATCCCTGGACATAATAGTAAGGTTGGTAGTGATACTTCACACATGGTACAGCATAATTTGAATTGTTTCTTTCACCAATTCTTCCCTTCTCCCTCCTGACCCGCCCTTTACTATTATACTGGACACTCTCCTTGGTTGTTTAAAGCCCCTTTTGCTTCCTATTACCTTTCTAGCTTCCATATGTAAGAGAAAAGATTCAACTCTTGACTTTTTGTTACTGGCTTATCTCACTTAGCAAAATATGCTCTAGTTCCACCCATTTTCCTGTGAATAATATAATTAAAAATTTTTTTTTGCCTTTGGTTGGTGAAAGTTGTGGAACTATATGGAGTTGATTAATTTTATGTACTGTGAGGTAGAAATTTATTTTAATCTTTTCATATGAATAATTATTTTAAATTAACATTAAATAGTTCATCCTTTCTCTACTCCTCTGCAATGCCAACTGCATCATTTATTTGATTTTTGAATATGTGTAAGTTGTTTCCTATATATCTATACATCTATATGATCCTAATACTATATTTCTATTTTTAATTTATATATTATTACTCTACTTTCTTAATAACTATGAATTTATGATAAGTGTTTTTGTGGAATATGGGTTAATACTTCCATTGGTGCATTGTAATTATATATCGTAGTGAGATTCGAAGTCATACAAACAAACATGCTTACCAATCATGCCATGGTCATGAACAAACCCAATTCTCAGTAGCTTAGACTAATAAAAGACTTTTATTGCATACATGTGTATACATGTTCATATATATGAATATATATGAAATTATATATTTCTATACCTATGATAAAGTTTCTCAGAACATTCTCATACTTAACATTTGTTGAGCACAAGACCTTGGTTTTCATGGTTATATACCCAGACGTGGAAATGCCAAGTCATACAGTATACACTGTTTATCTTTAGTTACCTTTCCATATATTGAATATATATATATACATATATATGTATATATATATGAACATGTATGCAACACAAAAGCAATAAAAAGCCTTTTGTTAATCTAAGCTTCTGATAATTGGGTTTGTTCATGACCACAGCATGATTTGGTGAATTATTTTTCATTTTTAATAGCCATACTTTTTCAAGCACATGCTACAGTATTATTAACTAGGAGCTTTAGTACCGAATAGACAAAAACTAGACAATATAAGTATCTATCATCCAGAGATTGGTAGATCATCACATGTTCATTCTGCGGAATAATGTAGAATAACACTGGAAAAAACTGGTATATACAACATAGATGAATTCTTTTATAATATTGATCAAAGACTATCATATGTAAAGGGTTACATACTGTATGATTCTAATTATACAAAGTTGAAAAGCCCACAAAACTTATCAGTAACGATAGATATAAGAAGACTATTTACCACTGGAAAGCTGCTATTAAGGGGAAAATAAAGTCTTCTCTGATGCAGAAAATGGTCTGTATCTTGGGATGAATGATCATTTCGTTTACATATACAAGTAAAACACAAAATGATGAACATATAAAACTTGTGTGGTTAAGTATTTATGAATTATACTTCAATAAAACAATTAGAATATATTCAATTAAATAATAACTAATACATGAATTCAGCAAAGTCACAAGATATAAATTAAATATAGAAAAATCAGTAGTGTTGTTTTATATACCAATGGCAAATAAAATAGAAATCAAGAAAGCAATCCCATTTACAATAGCTACAAGGAAGATAAAATATCTAGAAATAAATTTAACCAAGACCTGAAAGATCTCTCCAATAAAAGTATGAAACATCAATGAAAGAGAACACAAAAAAGTGGAAAGACATCTTGTGTTTGTGAATCAGAAGAAGCAGTATTGTTAAAGTGTTCATGCTACTCAAAGTGATTTACAGATTCAATGTAATTCCTATTAAAAAAAACAATGACACTTTTCACAGAACTAGCAAAAACAATCCTAAAATTTATATGGAACGAAAAAATCCCTGAATAGCCCAAAGCCATCTTGAACAAAAAGAACATATGAGGCATTACACTAGCTGACTTCAAAACATACCACAAAGTAACAAAAACAGCATGGTATTGACATAAAAATAGGCATGTATACCACTGGAAGAAAATAAAGAGCAAAACCATAATAGAGAGTAAAACCACACATCTAGAGCCAACTGATTTTATTTATTTATTTTTATACTTTTATGTGTGCATTGTAATTGTGCATCTTACTGGCATTCAAAATCATATAAAAACATGCACACATATTTGGATATGATTCCCTTCAGGTATCATCCTATTATCCACCCCTCCATATCCTTAACAGCTAGATTGGTAGTGATGCCTTCATACATGGGCACTGCATAATTTGGACTTTGTTCATATATGTAGAAGCACAATTCACACCAGCCAAATTATGGAGCCAACCAAGGTATCTTCCACAGATGAATGGATAACAAAAATGTGGTATATACAGAATGGAACTTTACTCAGCCATAAAGAACAAAAAAATTAAGTCATTTGCAGAAAAAATGGATGGAACTAGAGAATATTGTGCTAAATGAGATCCGTCAGTTTCAGAAAGTCAAAAGTCAAGTGTTTTCTCTCATATGTGGAATCTAGAGAGAAAATGGGAAACAAGGGGACTTTAAATAATTGAAGAAAGTGACCAGTAGAATACTGGGAGTGGATAGGGCTAGCCAACTGATTTTTGACAAAGATGCTAAGAACACACATTGGAGAAAGGAAAGTCTTTTCAATAAATGGTGCTAAGAAAATTATATATAGACATGCAGAAGAATGTGCTAGATTACTGTCTTTCTCCAGTTACAAGAATTAACTCAAAATGAATTAAACACCTATAAGTGTAAGACCTGAAACTATGAAATTACTAGATGAAAACATGGAGGAAACACTTCAGGACATTGGAACAGGCAAGGATTTTTTGGGCAAGACTCCTGATGTATAGGAAACAAAAGCAAAAAATAGCTAAATGCAAGTACATCAAACTAAAATGCAAAGAAAACAATCAACAGAGTGTAGAGATAACCTACAGAATGGGAGAAAATATTTGCAAACTACACATCTAACAAAGGGTTGATAGCCAGAATATATAAGGAACTCCAATAGCAATAGCAAGAAAGCAAATAATCCAATTAAAACTGGGCAAAGCCAGGCGTGGTGGCGCATGCTTGAAATCACAGTACTTGGGAGGCTGAGACCGGAGGATCCGGGTTCGCAGCCAGCCTCAGCTATTTAGTGAGGCCCTCCACAACTTAGTGAGACCCTATTTGAAAAAATAAAGAACAAAAAATCAGGCTGGGGGTATAGCTCAGAGGTAGAATGCCCCTGGCTTCAATCCCCAGTACCGCAAAATAAATATATAAATAAAATTGGGCAAAGACCTAAGAAGACATTTCTGTTTAAAAGAAGGCATACGAATGGCCCAGATGCATATAAGAAAATACTCAACACCACTAATCATCAAGGAAATGCAATCAAAGCCACAGTGTATCACCTCACCCCGGTAAGAACTGCTATGATAAAAAAGACTGAAAATAGCAAGCGCTGGCAAGAATATGGAGAAAAGGAACCTCTGCACACTGTTGGTGGGAGTGTAAATGAGTACAGCCATTATGGAAGACAGTATAGAGATGCCTCGAAAAATTAATAATATAATTTCATTGTGATCCAGCAATCCCGCTACTGAGTACATATCAAAAGGAAAAGCAATCGTTATAGGGAGAGACATCTGCACTTCATGTGCATTGTGTCACTATTCACAGTAGCCAAGAAATGAAAACAATCTAATCAGCTGATGAATAGATAATGTCATTCACAATGGGACTACCATTCAACCGTAAAAAGAATGAAATCTTATTATTTGAGACAACATGAAAGGAACTAGAGATTATATGTCAAGTAACCCAAGCACAGAAAGACAAATACTGCATGATCTCACTCACATGTGGAATCTAGAAGAGTTGATCTTATAGAAATTGAAAGAGTGTAATGGTGGTTACCAGAGGCTTGTAAGAGGAAAAGGGGTTTCAGAGTAGGAAGGATGGGGAAAGGTCACTTAATGGGTACTAAGTTATGGTTAAATAGGATCAAGAAGCTCTGGTGTGCTAGTACACAGTGGGTGACTATAGATAACAATAATGTACTGCACATTTTAAAAGACTGGAGAAAAGGAATGTGAATATTTTTATCACAAAGAAATGATAAACCTTTTTAGGACATGAATATGTCAACCTGATTTGAACATTACACAATATATAAATGGATCAAAACCCTACACAGTACCCCATTAATATGTAGAAATTTTATGCTTGTATGTTATCAGCTAAAATATGCTAATTTTTAAAAAGTAAAACTTAGGAAATTCAGAAATAAGGAATTTTTAGAGTTTGTGCCCATATATCAAAGTGACAATAAGAACTTGATCTTTTTCTATTGAAATAACCTCAGAAGCCAGGCACTTTTTTCTATGTAGCAGGAAAAGAAGTGAACTGATATATCTAGAAGAGGCATACTGGAGTCATTGTCTATGTCCTTCCAGAAAAAAACTTGAAAAGAAAAGTTAAGAAAGAAGAAGCTGTCCTCCAGAGGGTTGGAACACAGGAAGAAGATTATAACCTGTAGAGTTCTTCCCAAATTTTACACCTAGAAAATACATTCATGATCCAGCTAAACGTGTAGCATCACCTGAACCTAAATTTTTCTGGAATGATGTGAACAATAATGGCAGGAAAAGGACATCTGAAAATCCTATGAAAAACCTTTGACTTCTTGGATTTTTCTAAGGACACAGGAGTGATGCAGTGAATTGTGGGAATCAGAAACACACGAAGGTAAAATACTGGATTTTTAAAAACCTATAGAATTTTGAATTCATGGTTTCATCTACCTAAACATTTATTTTTACTTTTGGGGATCAAACCATCACTCATAAGACTCAACCCCTTTTAAAAAATCACTTCTTTCTACCAGTGGCTCAGAACAATACTCATATTCTGATATAGCCCTTTTGATGAGCACCCCTCAACCTACATAGCTTGGTATTAAAAGAAAAGGCATATTCCCAATGAATGTCCTGATTAAACTGAAGTATCTTGACTGCAAATAAAAATGACAATAAGGTAAAACTTGAAATACATCTGTATTCCAGAAAAATGAGTAATTTCTAATTGGAAATATCTTATGATATATTCAGGAGAGTAGAACAAACATACTTGCTTATACAACTTATTTGTAGAGCTGGAGAACAGTTACAGAAACTCTTTTTTTATGCCAGGCGTGGTGGCACATGCCTGTAATCCCAGTACTTGGGAGGCTGAGACAGGAGGATCATAGGTTAGAGGCCAGCCTCAGCAATTTAGACCCTATTTCAAAATAGAAAGGGCTGGAGATATAGCTCAGAGGTAGAATACCCCTGGGTTCAATCCCCAGCACCAAAAATAAATATATAAATAAATAAATACTCTTTTTTGTTTTATTGCCCACTATAAAAAGAGGTGAAAATAGTTTCTGAAAATAATTCTATCATTTCCTTCCCCACCCCTCTCCTCTCATTACTTCTTTGCTATTACTCCTGCATTTGTAAAAGCAGGGAATAGAAACACATATGCATGCATTTGGTGTGTTTCCCTGTGGATGCCACCCTGCTCCCTCCCCTCCCTGGATATGTTATTGAGATTGGTGTTGATAATTTCGTATCTGCACATAGCATTATTTTAAATAAAAAGCAGGGGGTACATATAAAACTATTCAAATGGTTCTATTGGGCCTTCTCCTGTTAAGCTTCAAGTAAGGAGGAAAGCACCTCCCTTACTGTTGGGAGGACTTGGAGATCACTGCGCAGCTCTATCCAGAAGAAACCTACTTACGAGACCCTCTCTTATTTACAATTCTTAAATATTTTTAGATTCACATTAGATTGAAAGGCTTAAGAGTTATAATAATGATTACTTGACATTTCCTATAAATATCTTCATTTTGAATCTGAAAGCTTATGTTAGCATATTGCATCTTGTCTATCAAATCTTGGTGTCTCAGTTGAAACTTCCAGTTTAATATCCTGACACATGATGCTTCTCCTCCTGATCACCAGGATGAGATAGAATTTTGTGTGTCTGGATAGTTCTTATTTGTTAAGACTGAAGTAAAGCAACACTTGCTCTGAGAAGCGTTTCATATCCTCTTCCACCAGGATGTAAGATGTGCTTATCATTCCTCCTTGGATTTACACAGAACTAAACTATATAGTACGAATCACTTTGGAGTCAGATAGCCAAGATTCAAATCTTCCTTTCCCCAACTGTGTGATCTTGGGTGTTCTTCACCTCTTGGAGCCTCAGTTTTCCCAAACTCTTGGGAAAGAAATAGATTGTCGTATTGCATCTTAAACTCTTAGAACAGTACCTAAGAGATCAGAAGTGACATTTATTTTGTCACCGAACAGCTGTATGTGTTTGGGAGAAAAGAAGTATGGGCTATATTCCTGGGGGACAAGAAAGCAGTGTGTTTATTATGTAAGTAGAGCGATTTTTCATATGTTCTCTTTTAAAGTTCTAGAATATTTCAGGGTTCCTGGATGTCTGGGTCCCTGGGTAAAAGAAGAGCTCTATCTTCACAAAAATGAAAAATTTCTTAGAAATGGAGGTGTGAAAGGCTGCACACAATTTATAACAAATTTAAAATCTGAGGAAGGACTAGCCCTGATGGATTCCATGTAATGATCCCAGCCAAAATATTTTCCAATTCCAATGTCCAATAAAACATTAAATAACATCCTAGAAAACATATTCTGTTTTACTATTCTTCCTAACCAGTACAGGAATAATGTCAGCCAAGCATTTCAGGTAACAACTGTCAAAGAAAGACACACGAGCTATATTTTCAATAGTTTATATTTATGTTATTGAGGAAATATGATCATGTGAATGTTGCAAAAATAAAAATATCAGTTGGAAGAGTTTGCTTTCTTATTCAAGAGCTTTCTTAAGGCCCCTTTCATGTCTTTATTTCTCAGGCTATAAATGAAGGGATTCAACATGGGAGTGACCACCGTGTACATCACAGAAGCAATTATGTTATTGTCATTGGTGGTGCTGGGTGAGGGAAGAAAATAAAGACCAATAATTGCCCCATAATAGAGAATCACCACTGAGAGGTGGGACCCACAAGTGGACAAGGCTTTGTAGATGCCCTTAGTAGAGGGAACCTGGAGGATGGTGAACCCAATACGACCATAAGAAACTAGGATGCATAGGAAGGGAAGCATAATGGCTGCCAACCCTGCAGTAAAGATTATTAATTGGTTGAGGGAGGTGTCAGAGCAGGACAACTTGAGCAGGGCACCAAGGTCACAGAAGAAGTGGGGGACAATGTGGTCAGCACAGAAGGAAAGCCGGGCCAGCAGGAGGGTATGCAAAAGAGCGCAAGCACAAGCAATGACCCAGGACACAGCTACCAGCATGACACACAGGCTTGGACTCATGATGCTGGTATAATGTAGAGGGTGACAGATGGCCACATACCTGTCATAGGCCATGGAGGTGATAAGGAAACTGTCCAAGTCAGCAAAGGATATGAAAAAGTATGCCTGTGAAATGCACGCCTCATAGGTGATGGATGGGTGCTGGGTCTGCATATTCATCAGCATCTTTGGGACAGTGACAGATGAGAAGGAGATGTCAGTGAGAGCCAAGTGGCTAAGGAAGAAGTACATGGGGGTGTGGAGGCGAGAGTCCAGCCTGATGAGCAGGATGATGAGCAGGTTCCCCAGCACTGTGGTCAGGTAAATGACCAGGAACAGGGTGAAGAAGATGCCCTGCCGCTCTGGCTGGATGGGGAGCCCCAGGAGGAGGAACTCGGACACACGACTCTGGTTCTCAGGCCTCATTGTTGTATATCAGCTTGGGGGGTGGGTACTGGTGGGGAAAGTTGAAGGGAAAAATTAGAATTTCTTGGAATAAGAGTGATGACTGTGGCATAAAACAATGGAGCTGTTCCTTTGATTTAGGGAAAACCTTCCATATTTTCTTATATTTGCCACGTATTTTGCTGCAATTGTGGTAAAAAACTGTAGGTTTAGGATATACAGCCACTTTCTTTCTTGGTCTGGTTCCAGTCTCTGTAAATGATAATACTAATAGTTAATATTTATTAAATATTTTCCTTATACACTATTCAAGCAGATTGTGTGTAATAACCAATAGTCTTAAATATATGAGCTAGGTAGGTGCTGTTTTCATTTCTAAAGTCTAAAAGCCAAAATTAATTTTTCAAAGGAATTTTAACCTTTTTAGTATCTCTTATATAGCCTAAAATGATTTATTTCCTAACCCAAATCAATATGAAAATCTCTCTATTTGTGGAAGCTAGAAAGAAATTTGGTAACAAAAGAGACTTCAGATAAAGGAGTAGAGACTCCAATGGAGTGATGGAGGGAGTTGGAGAAGGGAGGGAGGATAGAGACATAATGAAGTAAGTTTAAATAATGCTATGTATGTATACAAAATTATCAATACCAATCTCAATGACATGTACAGGGAAAGGGAGGAAGTAGGGCAGGATCCAGAGGGAAACACACCAAGTGTATACATGTGTATTCCTATCACTGTATACCTCATTATGATGTATACTTTCAATGCACCAATAAAAGGTTTTTTAAAAAGAAGGTAGGTATTCACTATCATCAAGGTCACTATATCAAAGGTCATTGTAACACTACAGTGATTAAAATAAATAATGTATATTTACAAAGATAGACCAATAAAGCAGTGGAGGAAAAGACAAAGCCTAGAAATTTACAGGTTTATAATGAAGATTTGGGGTAGGTCAGTGAAAAAAAAAAGGTTGGACTCTTCAATGAATAGGCAGTTGGCTGTTCACACAGAAAAAAAAAATTGTATCCCTACCTCACACCATTCATAAAAATCCTAGATGGATCAAAAAATTAAATATGAGAAGCAAAATTCAGAACCAATAGAAAATATATTATAGCTTAAATTTATAATTTTAAGGTAGTAAAACATTTCTTAGTCAAAATTCCAAAAACAGACAACATAAAATTCTAATAAGTTTGAATAAAGTAAGATAAAGTTTCTGGATGATAGCCAACACCACCACAACAACAACAAAGCCATAAAGTTAAAAGAAATTCTACAAATGGGAAAATGTGTAATGTCCCAAACTGGCAAAAGATTATTGTTCAGAATACATACAAAATTCCTATGAGTCAATAAAGAAAGGTAAAAGTATGAGCTAGGAACTTATAGAAAATAAAGTTCAAATGGCCAATAAACATATTTTGAACATGACAAGGGAAGTGCAAATTAAACAATGAAATACCATTAATATTTAACTAGAGTATTCTGTATTGGGAAGAAATCCCCATTAATTGCTATTAGATATTTAAATTTTTTACTTTCTTTGAATTTTTTTGATATAGTAATTTTCCCCATATATGCGCTAGAAAAATACTCACTGTTCACAAGGAAGCATACTACATTATCATATTCATCTTTCTTTGTGAGAGTGAAGAATTGAATCAACTAATTGCCCAGTAGTCAAGAATGAATAAACAGATGATATTTTATCATATAATCCTATACATCAGTAAAAATTAGTGAACTCTATGCAACATTTGTGAACATGGATAGATCTTTAAAAAATAGGTTCCAGTTAAAACAGATGCAAAATTTATGTTTACAGTATGATACCACCTCCATTAAAACACTGAGCAATACCATATAGTATTTATGGGTACATATATGTGGTAGGAGTATAAAACATGTTTAAAAAGGTAAAGTCATAATACCATAGTGATAGATGCATACCCATGTTTATAGAAGCACAATTCACAATAGCCAAATAATGGAACCCGGCCAGGTGTCAGTCAACAGATGAATGGATAAAGAAAATGTGGCATATACACACAGTGGAATCCTACTCAACCATAAAGAAGAACAAAATTATGTCATTTGCAGTAAAATGGATGGAAGTAGAGAATATTGTACTAAGTGAGATCAGCTAGTCTCAGAAAATCAATGCAATGGTAGTATGTTTTTCTCATATGTGAAAGCTAGAGACAAAATAGGAAACAAAAGGGACTTCAGATAAAGGAGGAGAGAGACCAGTAGAATAGTAGAAGGGGGTTGGAAGAGGGAGGTGTGGAGGGAAAAGGAGGCTTGAGGAAGGAAACAGTTCAAATAATGCTATGTCCATATATGAAGGTATTACTAACGTGTGCAGGGAGGAGGGGGAATTGGGGTGGGATTCCGAGGAAAACACACCAAATTCTGTGGGCATGTACATTTGTATCACTTTGAGCCTCACTAAGATGTATAATTACAATGCACTAATAAGACTCAATCACTATCTGGAGCATGAAAGGGAGGGAAGGGGGAGGGAATAGGGTGGGATTGGAGGGAGGGCTAAATGTGCAATGTGTGCATGTATGATGTTCATACCCT
>PVJS01004145.1:0-54366 GCA_004027185.1 Glis glis
GTACATACACAAACCTATAAGACTCAATCACTATCTGGAGCATGAAAGGGAGGGAAGGGGAAGGGAATAGGGTGGGATTGGAGGGAGGGCTAAATGTGCAATGTGTGCATGTATGATGTTCATACCCTGACATATATAAAAATGTATAATTATAATTTACAATGCACCAATAAATGAACATAAAAAGTTAAAAAAAAAATTGGGGTAAAAATGTACTTGCTCACCAATCTTTAATGATCAGATTTCTTATAAACATTTCTGAATTTTTGGTTTTGCTTGATAATAAGATTTGCACTTCTTTTTAAAACTATATTATTATTAATATATTTATTATTTTAATTATATATTATTATATTGTATATTATTTATTATTTTAAAAACTATATTATTAATAATATATTATGTATGTTAATAATATATAACTATATTATTATTAATTATTATTATTATTATTATTATTGTTGTTGTACTGGGGATTGAACCCAGGGCATTCTACCTCTGAGCTACACCCCCAGTCCTATTTCATTTTTATTTTGAAACAGGATCTTGCTAGGTTGAAGATAGTCTCACTACTTGCTAAGGCTGTCCTCGAACCTGGGATCCTCTTGTTTCAGCCTCCCAAATACTGGGATTACAAGCGTGTGCCACTACGCCTGGCTCTTAATATTATTAATTTACTTTTGTGGTATACTGGGGATTAAGCCCAGGGGCCTTATACTTCTGAGCTACACCCCCAGCCCCATTTTATTTTGAAATAGGGTCTCCCTAAATTGCTGAGGGTGGCCTCAAACCTGTGATCCTCCTGTCTCAGCCTCCCAAGAGAATTGAACTTCTTCCTGGTAAATTGGCTGTTGCTGAAGACTGGCTGCTTCCTTCAGCCACATTGTGAACATTTCTGTCAGTTCCACAGCCACCAGACCCACTTACTGAGTCTGTAGCTTCTATCCTATAGCAAAGTACAACAACAATAAGAGCTACTGTTGCTAAGCACACTAGGTAGCAGGTGCTTTCTAGACATCTATTAAACAAATATTTGTTGAAAGCCTACTATATCTCAAGCACTGCTCTGCGAATTTGGAATATACCAGGGAACAAAACAAAGTTTTGTGGGTTCAAATAATAAATATAAGTCATGTAGTATGTTAAAGGTGATATGCTCTAAAAATAATTAAAAAGTAAAGCATGAAGGGGAATTGCAAGTCCTAGGACAAGGATGGTTGTGATTTTCAACGAGGTGGTCAGGATAGGCCTACCTGAGAAGATAATTGAGCAGGTTCAAGAGAGCCATGTAGATTTATTGGGGAAGCATGTTTCAGGCAGGGGGAAAAGCTAAAGCAAAGGTCTAAAGGCGGGGTTGGGAAGGTGGCTCAGTGGTAGAGCACTTACCTAGCATGCATGAGACCCTAGGTTTGATCCCCAGCACTGCAGAAAAAGGCCCTACAAAAAGGTCTAAAGGTAGGTGCATGTCTCATGTGTGTTTGAGGAAGGCAAAGAAACAAGTGTGGCTGGAGGGAAGTGAAGAAGAGGAGAGTGGAAGGAGAAATACTCAGAGGCTAAGGGGCTGTGTGAAGCAGACCTGAGGTCATCATAAGGACTCTGGGTTTTACATCTAATGGAATGGGGAACCACCGAAGCATTTTAAGCAAAAGAATGAACCTATTCAACTTAGCTTTTAAAGAAGCACACAGCTGTTCTGCTAATACTAGACCGTGGTGGGGGCAGAGGTAGAAGCAGAGATTTATTTGAGGCTTTTTGTGCTCATCAGATGGTGTGGACCACAAGGTGGTGGAAGTCAGGATGTGTTTTAGGGTAGAATCAATAGAATCTCCTGATGGATTAGATGTGAAGTGTGAAAGAAAGAAGCCAGGTGAAAACCCCAAAGGTTTTCGCTTGAATAACTAGCAGGTTAGAGTTGCTAGTTGAGATGAAGAAGCTATAGGAAGAGATTTCAAGGGAAGTATCAGGAGTTGAATTTTGGACATGTTGACCTTGAGCTGTATACTGGATATCAGAAGGAAATGTTGGAGTTCAGGGGTTCAGGGGAAATGTCTGCCTGACAACAAACCTTTCCCTTTCTGATCTTGTTTCAGAATTATTTTAGAAGTACCATATACTGCAAACGACTCCCAAATGTTCATGTTTAGAGTGGATTCAAGGCAGATTGTGGTGGTGTGGCTACGTTGCCAGCTTCTGGGACAGTCTCTTTATGTATGATCACAGAGTAGGCAGGGTCTCAGTTCTGGGGCTCCAGTCTCCCAGACTCAGACATCATAGCTTTATCCTTACTCACTTTACTGAGGCTCAATATAAAACACCAGGCTTTACTAGACACAAATTTGAATCAAAGGTCTACACTTCATACCTGGGGCTCTTTATCCCATGCCACCGTACCTACCTTTGGCAAGACTACCTTTCAAAAGTTCTTCTTTCCTTCCCACTTGCATTTTGCCCTTAACTTCTCTGGGCCCACTTAAGAGTAGTCGGAATTGTCTGCAGAGGAAAATCCTATATTAAGACTTCCGGGATCCAGCTGCTAGGTGTATTTTGCCCTCCTCTAAGTAATTTTTATCTGTTCTACCTTGACCCAGGTTAATGTTCCCAGAAGTTCTTGCCGTCTCCAACTTTTCCCTCTCTCAATCAGTTCAACTTATACTCTCTGAACGCAGCTCCAGGTGTGAAGAACCATGGTCTTAGGGGAAGGAGAAAAGGCATGCCCTCCACCAGCTGCAACCTGGACGACAGACACCCTGGGGGTGCAGGCCCGGGGGTTCCAGGGAGGGCCCGCTTTGCCCGCAGGTTCTGCGCTCGGCTGGCTCCCTCCCCGGCGCGGCCCCCGCTCCCGGGGGCGGGGCCTGCTGATCTGGCCACGCCCCCCGGCTGCGCGCGGCTGCGGGCCGCGGTCACGTGAGCGCGGCGCGGGGGGAGGGGCCCTGATTTCCGGGTGGCGGAAGGAGACGCGGCCGCGTGAGGACCAGGCGATTTGAAAACACGCTCGGGGAGGCAGAGGCTGCGGCCGGCGGCGCACGCTGTCGCCCTGTGGGCTTCTGCTCGCACGCTCGTCCCCTCGGCCCGCGCGCGCCGGTCCCGGCCGGGCTCTCAGGTGAGCTCCGCCGCCTCGGGCCGGCCCCAGTGGGAGGCGGCGCGGCGGTGGCGCGGGCGGCGGCGCGGGAGGCGGCGCGGGCCCAGGCGGCGGGGCCGGGCGGGCGGTGCGGCGGGGCCGGGCGGGCGGTGCGGCGGGGCCGGGGTCCCCCGGCGGCCCTGCGGGCGGGCGGCGCGGATCGGGCGGCGCGGGGGCGGGGCGCCCGCTGAGGCGCCGCGAGTGGCTGCTGGGCGGGTTCGCGCGGTTTCGGGTCTTGGGGAGTTTAGGCCAGGGTGGGTGGATCGGGCCTCAGTGGCCCGACCCGCGTCCACAGGAGCGGAAGGCACCGTAGTTTCCTAAAACCCACGGGCTCTTCCATTGCGGGATGCAGGAACGAATGCGCGGTGGGGTGAGCAGCCTCCTGATCGCCTCTTGCCTCGCAGGTGAGGACGGTTCTGCGATCCGCGCTGGGCGGAACCTGACCAGCCGAGTTTGGATTCGCCCCTGCCTGGGGCGCTTGCTCGCGGGGAAGCCTGGTGCCTCTGGCCCCTCTGTAGAGTTTGGAGGAACTCTAGAGTGCAAGGGGTCGGGGAGGATATTGTCAAAGGCCGAGTGCGGTGTGCTTGCTCTCTCCATGATATCTTTTTTTTGGGGGGGGGAAGAAGTTGCAAATGAGGAAGGGTAATGAGCTGGCTGTCAGGCAGACTTGTTGAAATTCGGTTCAGTTGAGATCGTAATACGCTAGAATTAGTAAAGGCCTGCAGTAGGACTCTTGTTAAATTCTGCTTTAAACTATTTGGGTTTCTAGACAGAAGAGGACCTGAGGCTGGAGTTGCTGCCTTCTACTCAAAACCGACTACTGCCAAAAAAGTGTCCTAGAACTATTCGATTTGTTGTGCTGTGAAAATACCAGCAATTGCTAATAGAACTTTAAAAGTTACTAGTAAAATGTCGCTAGTAAAGGTTCCTAGTAAAAATGTACTTTACTGTAAACATAATCTCTTCAGATGTAAAAGTCAGTGAAGGGCAATGTTCTCATAATTCTCCTAATGCAGGGAAGACAGTGCGAACTGATAGAAAATGATGGACAGTGTGGCGGAAGCCTGACAGTGGGCTGTATGTTTGCAGACCCTTCAGGTAGTTAATGGCTGAAGCGAGCCCAGAGGAATGGGGTGGGAGCACAGGTTAATTTTTTCTCAATATTTTGTACTGTTTACTTTGATCTCTGGTTCCAGATAGATGTTAAAATTGTAGGGAAAGCTCACAAAGTGTACATGCTTAATTACTGAAAGCCATTTTTTTTTGTATTAAAAGAGACCACATGAGTATCAGGGCCTTTCTTTTTAGGCCCTATTTTCTTACCCCTTCCTTTGAACGGGGATAACTAGAGTGATAGGTGAAATGAAAACTTGAGTTTGGGATAGAAGAAATAAGCCAGTTTGCTGCACAGTCTTCCAGTCCTCGGGTTAATTTCCATATGTATAACAAAAAGCTGGTTTTGCAGTGCTCTATCCTAATGAATCCCCCTTCAGCTCCTTAATGAAGGACTGACTTACACATCTTTCTGAGTCACATGATTAAAATGGGTTTAGTACTACTTTCCTTACCTGGTTTTGTGAGAATTGAATGCTAATGTATGCAGTGCATCTAATGTTGTGCTTGGTATGTATGGGTCCTGGGACTTTAATACGTGTATGTTTGTGCTTTTAGCATATATATTTAACAATGTGCCGGGCACAGTTCTGAGTGTTTTACAAACATGAACTCATTTTTTATTTACTCTTCATTCATTCTATTTTATAACAACTGTATGAAGTAGGTATTATTGTTATTCCTATCTTGTAAATGAAACTGAGGCATAGTGGTTAAGTACAGCTAGAAAGTGGTTGAGTGTGGATAAGCATCAATCTGGTTCTAAATGAGCTCTTTTTGTTGTTATTTTGTGTTTTTGCGATGGGGGCATTGCTGTGTTAACCAGGCTGGACTTGAACTGGGCTTAAGCAGTCCTTCTACCTCACAGCCTTCTGAGTAGCTGGAACTACTCAGTGACTTTAGAATTCAATTAGCTCTTAACCTTTGTAGCCAAATCCTAGCTCATGGGGATCTAAGTAAAACCCTGCACTCAAGTGAATTTGGATGTAATGTCATAGCTGATTGGCTTCCGAATTCCTTGAACTTGAAGCTGGAGCTGGAGCAGCTCTGTTTTGCACTAGCCATTTTATTGATCTTGCAGTACTGCAAGCTTTCAATTTTTGTATCCCCAAGTGTAGTGTTTTGACTTTATAGCTAGGCATAGGATAATTGTGGTAGACCAGGAGAAGTTTTATTTATTCCAGAGGTACTTATCTACTCAGTTGGATATACAATGGAAGGCAGAATTCATTATTTTTGAGGCATGTGGAAAACGCCTCAAGAATGGTTGAGCTGGTTCCAGGTAGAAGAGGCTATTTTTTAGTTAGCTTGTGGGAAGAAAACTGGAGAGGATGGTTGGTGCCACATTAGGAAGGACCTAATAGGTCATGGTAAGGAGTTTTTAACTGTTTATGAGGAGTCGGAAGGACTGAGAGAAAGCTCCTGAGCCTTAAGTCTGTGTGTAGAAAGAGCTGTCCGGTGGCTGTGCCCCAGGAACTAAAGAGTAGACACTAGAGACAAAGCAAGAATACCACTGAGTAAGCTATTGAATAGTCTAAGGTAGAAATACAGGACTTTAAAGTAGTGACCTAGGAATGAGAAGGAGGCACAGATCAAAGATTTTCTAAGTAGGAAGATTTTTGGATGTAAGTTGAAAGAAGGAGGTGCAAGGTGACATGTTTTTGCCTGAGTTATTTATTATAATAATGGCCTAGCTATCTTTGTTTCTTATCCCCCATTCTACTGCATTGCTTTCCTTTTCCTTTTCCCTTTTTTTGTGGTACTGGAGATCAAACTCAGGGGCATTCTATCTCCAAGTTAAACCCCAGCCCTTTTTATTTTTTGTTTTTGAAACAGGGTCTTGCTAGGTTGCCAAGTGTCTTGCTACATTGCTGAGGCTGTCCTTGAACCTATGATCTTCCTCTGTCAGCCTCCCAAGTACTAGGATTACAGATGTGTGCCAACACACCCAGCCTATTGCATTTTCTTTTATGCTGCTTTTTATCTTCTGGGGAGGGGGGCATTTTCCCTTTATTTCTAGTCTGATCTTGCCTGATGTTGAAAATGCTAGTGTCTTCACTTTTGCTTACTCCAGGCTTAGCCACTACTGCTGATCTTTACCTTATTTTACTTGCTCGTGAAGTGCCCATTACTTTCCTTGCTGCATACCTAAATCTTATCTATTTTTCAAGTACTCTGCTTGACTACTTGAAAAACTTTTCCTAATCATTGTGGCTTGCATTAAGCAATAACATTCATTTTTCAAGCTTTGTTTTGCTGAAGCTTCCTCAGGGCCTTCCAGAGGCCAGGAGCTTCCTAGCAGTTAAAAAATACATCTCTAGCAAGTCTGCTTTCCTCTACACAAAGAAAAAAAAAACATTTGAGAAGGTTTCCATTTACCACATTGCTTGACAAAATGTTCCATGGCTCAAACCAAGCCAACAACAAGACTTTTGCCTTATTATTAATGATTCTCTTACAGTATTTCTTGAATAAACTGATTTTTGGGGGGTACTTCTTAACAGTATTTTCCTTTCAATATTTTGATCCTTTGGCATAATCATCACTGGCCATGATTCTTGGTTATGTTTGAAATGTTGAAGCAATGTAAATGTTGGAAAAAGCTTTTTATTCTCTTATCACTTATGTTTCTCTATTCATTGATTTTAAACTAATTCTTTTTAATATAGCACTCAAGAATGACCAAAAGAAGGAAACGTCAAGATGATTTTCAGAAAGTAAAACTAAAAGTTGGTAAAAAGAAGCCCATGTTAGAAAATGCTACTGCTACAAACTTTAAAACAAAGACTATACATCTGCCTGAGCAACTCAAAGAGGATGGAACACTTCCAACTAACAATAGGAAACTTAACATAAAGGTAAGTCATAAAACTTGTTTTGATTTAAAAAAAGAAAGATTTTCTTTGAAATCATGTAGAATGTTATGTTTTGTGAAAAGGTATTTGAACTTTCTGTTCATGAGGTTTCTGATTAATGAATGCATGACTTGTCAAATTCATCTCTTTTTTATCTAACAATACCATATCTTTTTCTGACCTTAAAAAAAAAGGTGTTTTAACTCAGAGTAAATAATGTGCCTAGGGTTATAGCGTTTATATACAGGTGATGTTTGGGGTTCACGTGTTACCAGTATCTGATCTTATAACTGCATCATACCTACCTCCTCCAGAAAGGTTTGCTGAGCTAAAAACTAATAGTGATTTCTTTCTAGTATACTTATTTGATGATTCAATGAATTTCATCTGGAAATAATTTTATGTTTAATTTATTGTGTTTGATGTGTGGGTTTTTTTCCCTCCCGCTGTGTTGGCGACTGAACCTAGGGCTTAATGCATGCTAGGCAGGCACTCTGGCACTGAGCCACATCCCCACCCGATGTATCAAATTCTTGATGAATAGTTTTCCAGATGTTTTTATAACTAATAAAGATAAGATGTTCTTATATTCATTTTTGAGCCCATATAGCACATAGTTGATTACAGGTTCATAGTATAGATGCTTGGGTCCCAAAATGCTTGGGACCACAAGAGTTTTGGATTTTAGATTCTATTTATTTATTTATTTATTTATTATTCTTTATTTTTGAAACAGGGTCTCACTAAGTTGCGTAGGGCCTCACTAAGTAGCTGAGGCTAGCCGCGAACCCTGATCCTCTGGACTCAGCCTCCCAAGTACTGGGATTACAAGTATGTGCCACCATGCCCTGCTAGATTTCAGATTTTAGAATATCTGCATATGTATTATGAAATGTCTTGGGGATGGGATTGAAGACTAAATATCCATTTGTGGCTCATATATACTTTAGGCATATTGTCAGAAAGTAATTTTTATACTATATTTTTAGTGTGCCCATGTTGACTTCGACACATCTCAGGAAGTCAGGTGTGGAATTTTCCACTTGTGTAATAGAACTCAAAAGTTTAGGACTTTGGAGCATTATAGATTTTGGATTTTTGGATTAGACATGTTCAACCTGTAAATACTTGAAGTCAGTTGAAGTTTGAACAGTTTTGTTTAAAAATTTTTTTAAGTTTTATTGAGATAATTTACACACAATAAAAATCACCCATATAAAGTATGCAATTCAATGTTTTTCAGTATATTTACAGAATTACACTACTATCATCATAAAATAATATAGAACTTTTTTGTTTGTTTGTGGTACCAGGGATTGAACCCGGGGAGTTTCATCTTTGAGTTATACCACCACCCTTTTATTTTTGTTTTGAAACAAGGTCTCTCTAGGTTGTTGAGAGTCTTGCTAAGTTGCTGAAGCTGGTTTCAAACCTGTGATTCTCCTGTCTCAGCCTCCCAAGTGCTGGGATTACAGGCGTGTACCACCATGCTCAGCTTAGAACATTTTTTATCACTCCAGAAAGGAACCCTGTATCCATTGGAAGTCACTTCCCATTTCTTTCTTGCCCTAGGCAACTACTAATTCTATTTCTGTGGATTTATCTTTGATTATTGGTTTTTTGAGGTTCAACCATTGTAGCTTATATCAGAAAGGTAATTATTCGTTTGAATTGTTGAACAGTATTCTATTGCATGATTGTCATAGTTTGTTGATCCTTCATGGACATTTGGCTTGTTTTCACTTTTTGGCTCTTATGAGTAATGCTATTATGAGTATTTGTGTACAAGCCTTTGTGAGGGTACATATTTTTTAGTTTTCCTTTTTAAGCTCTAGAGGTTAAATAATTAAAAAAAGTTTGAATTTGGGTTTTTTCCAAATGTTAAATAATTTACCCCACAAATAAAATTCTAATTGAAAATTACAGTAATGTTCTTAGTAAGCTAAAATATGTTTCTAATCTTAATAAACACTAAATAACTTTTTTGTGTGTATGTGGTACTGGGGATTGAACCCAGGGGTGTTCCACCTCTGAATTATATCCCTAGCCCTATTACATTTTTGAAACAGGGTCTGGCTGGCCTTGAACTTGCGGTCCTGTATCAGCCTCCCAAGTAATGGGATTATAGGCGTGCACCACATTTAAATTACTTACTGATGCAGTTTGTACAAGGAATGTCAGTTTATTAGCATATTTTTAGTTAGCATGTTTGTTTGAAAAGATGTATGTGTATATATAGGTATACGCCTAAAATCTGTATTTTTATTTATAGGATTTGCTGTCACAGATGCATCACTACAATGCTGGGGTTAAACAAAGTGCTCTTCTTGGACTTAAAGACCTTTTGTCTCAATACCCATTTATAATTGATGCACACCTTTCAAACATATTAAGTGAAGTGACTGCTGTGTTTACAGATAAAGATGCTAATGTACGATTAGCAGCAGTTCAACTTCTTCAATTCCTGGCCCCCAAAATACGAGCTGAACAAATTTCTCCATTTTTTCCTTTGGTAAGTGCCCATCTCTCTAGTGCCATGACTCACATTACTGAAGGAATTCAGGAGGACTCTTTAAAAGTTTTGGACATTCTGCTGGACCAGTACCCAGCTCTAATTACTGGCCGTAGCAGTATATTGCTTAAGAATTTTGTAGAACTTATTTCTCATCAGCAGCTGTCCAAAGGACTTGTAAATAGAGACAGATCCCAGTCCTGGATACTTTCTGTAAATCCTAATCGGAGACTCACTTCTCAGCAATGGAGGCTGAAAGTCTTAGTGAGACTCAGTAAATTCCTTCAGGCCTTGGCAGATGGATCCAGTAGGTTGAGAGAAAGTGAAGGACTCCAGGAACAAAAAGAAAATCCCCATGCCACTAGCAACACCATTTTTATCAACTGGAAGGAACATGCCAACGACCAGCAACACATCCAGGTTTATGAAAATGGGGGTTCACAGCCAAATGTCAGTTCACAGTTCAGGCTACGGTAAGAAGGATTTCAGTTATGTCCACACTCAGTTTTCCTGTATTGAATTCTAACTGCTGACCATTGATGGCTAATGGTGGGAAGACATGCAGTTGTCTTTCATAGTTTTCATATAGTTACTCATGATTTGATTTGATAACTCCTGATGGAGGAGTCATGTGAAAGTATTATTTGTTTATTCATTTCTAGAAAAGCCTAATGAGATGTAAAATGTGATAATCTCTTGGCTTTGTCATCCAAGAATTTCATTTTTCTTACTAGTCTTGATCAATGTAATTATCAGTTCATGGAACTTCATTTTACTGGTAGTTTATGTTTAAGATTTAAGTTAAGCAAGGGATAATACATACTTTTTAATCATTAATTTTTTTCTTCATTCTTACCTTTCTTTATTAGGTATCTGGTTGGAGGACTAGGAGTTGTGGATGAAGGCTTATCATCTACTGAAAACCTGAAAGGATTTATTGAGATAATAATACCATTGCTAATTGAATGTTGGATTGAAGCCGTGCCTCCGCAGCTAAGTGCTTCTGTTGGAAATGGTATAGAGCGAGAACCCCTACAGGTTATGCAGCAAGTCCTCAACATTATTTCCCTTCTGTGGAAACTCTCTAAACAACATGATGAATCCCATAAGTTGGTGAGAACTAATGGATTCTTAATTAATAATGCCTTTTATCATAAATGGGAGGGTTAGAAATCTCTTATACAAATTATTCATTTTCCAAAAAGTACTCAGGATTTAACTGTTACCTTGTTTCTTTTGCACAAAACTACAAATGAAAGTAATAGTTTTGTAAGTTTATTATTGTGGATCTATTTGTTTTAGTGAAATGTATAAAAATTCCTTGATTCCATTTGTTTTTATTAGATCTAATTCATAGTAGTGTTAAAATGTTTGTGGCAGATTATGTAGGGACATTTTAGTTTCTGAAGGTGTCTAACAGTATTAAAAAAGTTGTTTATCTTATTAAGTAGTCTTTTCTAGTTTGTGCCATGTTGCTAAGTTTAGCAGAAAAGGAACAAACTGAAGACCTCATGGTGAATGTAGTACGGTATATGCTCTACTCTGGCTATACAGCTGAGGAAGAACAAGCTGTGAAATTAAATTGGTGCTAAATTAATATGGCAGCACACTTAAGAAAGGCAGCTGCAGGAGCAATACTTTAAAACTTGAAGCATTTGGTCTATAGAAAAATTCCTGCGAGGACTTTTGAGTAGGCATATGTGAATCCTTGAAGTTGTCTATGAACATCTGAAACTGAGAAGGACGGTCTTTTTGTTTTAATCTTATTTTAAGCTGAAGTTTAGGATGAAGACTAGGGGTAGATGAAATAGTGTTTGATAATTTTGAAACGCATTCAATTGTCCTGAAGTGTGTTGAGCTTGTTCCATCACTGTTAGCCCATTATTAACCTGCCTGGAGGGATGGTGGTTGAATTGCTTTTTCAGATGGAATGGCAGTTGATTAAAAGTTTGAGCCTTTCTGTCTTATGGATTCATTGCACACATTGGCAAAAAATAAAATAAAAAAATAATTCACGGTTATGGGTATAGTATGTGATATTGAGAAGGCAAAGCTTGCTTCCCATATGGCAGTTAATTTGTGATGTAGACTACTGGCAGTAATGTATACACCTCCTTTTAATGTTTTTTGACTTAAAATTTTTCTACTTTAGAATGGTGAGAAAGCTTGCCCGTATAATCATTCTGTTTTTCACTTTCAGTATAGTATTGAATAAATTACATGGGATATTAAACACCTATAAAGTAGGATCTGTGTCAGATTTCCCGACTAGGCTAATGCTCATATTCTGAGCAAGGTTAGTTAGGCTAAGTTATGAGGTTTGGTATTAAATGCATTTTTGACTTTGGATATTTTCCACTTAAAATGGGTTTATCAGGACATAACCCTGTAAATTGAGAAGCATCAGTATTTTCATCTGAAAGGTTAAGAAAAAATAAAAGCAAAGATATTTAACATAGATGTTGAGTCTATTTCTAGAGAACTTAAAAATAAAAATTCCAAGCTGCTTTGGCATTTAGCTGCATATGCATACCAATAAATTTTTGTTATTGCTTTAGTAGTAGTATTTGCATTTAGATGAATAGTACCATCAGGATTCAAAATATGCAAAGTCATCAGTTGTGCTAGTTTATCATTTAGATAACACTGACAAGGGATCTGAATACTGCTTTAATCTTACGGGTATTTAAATAGTATGCTTTAGAACTACTTTGTATTATTATAACATGGCTGTGTTTCCTAGCATTTTTTAACATGGAATATTATATTTAAAACACTATGGACTGTTGAAGACCAGAATACTAAATTGAGATACTGTGTAAAACTGAAATGAGAGAATAATTCAAACAGAAATATACATACATTTATACACACACACACATATATATACATTTTTGCAGTGCTAGCAGTTGAAATCAGGGCCACATGCATGCTAGTAAGCAAAGTCCTTTACCACTGAGTTACATTTCCAGGCCAGGAATAAATTTTTTTTTTCTTTGCAGTACCAGGGATTGAACACGGGTGTTTTGCCTCTGAGCTATACCCCCAGCCCTATTTTTTTTTTTTTTTTGCAGTACCGGGGATTGAACCCAGGGGCGTTCTACCTCCGCGCTACACCCCCGGCCCTATTTTTTTATACTTTATTTTGAAACCGAGTCTCACGAAGTTGCGGAGGGCCTAAGTAGAGAGAGAGAGAGAGAGAGAGACAGAGAGAGAGAGAGAGAGAAAGAGAGCTGAGGCTGGCCGCAAACCTGGATCCTCCAGTCTCCGCCTCCCAAAGTACTGGGATTAGCCCTATTTTTTATACTTTATTTTGAAACAGGGTCTCACGAAGTTGTGGAGGGCCTCACTAAGTAGCTGAGGCTGGCTGCGAACCTGGATTCTCTGGTCTCAGCTTCCCAAGTACTGGGATTATAAGCATGCGCCACCATGCCTGACTTTTGTTTTGTTTTGTTTTGTGGTACTAGGGATTGAACCCAGGTGCATTCTACCTCTGAGCTACACCCCCAGCCCTATTTTTTTTTTTTTTTTTTTGCGGTACCTGGGATTGAACCTAGGGGCATTTTACCTCCGAGCTACACCCCCGGCCCTATTTTTTATACTTTATTTTGAAACCGGGTCTCACGAAGTTGCCGAGGGCCTCACTAAGTAGCTGAGCCTGGCCGTGAACCTGGATCCTCCGGTCTTCGCCTCCCAAAGTACTGGAATTACAAGCGTGTGCCACCACGCCCGGCCCCCAGCCCTATATTTTAATTTTTATTTTGAAACAGAGTCTCACTAGGTTGATGAGGTCTCACTACTTGTAGAGGCTATCCTTCAACCTGAGATCCTCCTGTCTCAGCCTCCCAAGTACTAGGATTACAGGCATGTGCCACCCTGCCCGGCTGGGAATAATATTTAAAAGCATCAATTAGGCCGGGCATGGTGGCAAACACTTGTAATCCCAGTACTTGAGAGACGGAGACAGGAGGATTGCAAGTTCAAAGCCAGCCTTGGCAATTTACCAAGGCCCTCCACAACTTAGTGAGACCCTGTTTCCAAATAAGAAATAAAATTGGGCTGGGGGTATAACTTGGAGGTAGAATGCCTCTGGGTTTGATCCCCAGTACCAAAACAAAAGCATCAGTTGGTAGAGTCTTTAATGTACCTTGACAGATTTGTTATGCTGAACTTAATAACTTGATAAGAACTATTATCTAAGACAAAGTATAAAAATGTGTGTTAGCTGTACACAGTGACATTAAATGGCATTTTAATTTTCTTACCATTCCCACTGTTCCCCTTTCTCATTCACCTTCATTTGTAAACTGATAGTTAAGATACTGGGTGACCTGTATCACACAGTCTTTAGGAGAAATTACATGGCATTCATTGTTCTTTAAATGCAAGTCACCTGAGTTGTAACTGTTTTCTCTCAGAAAGTCTATGTTTTTCTGTTGACAAGTTGGCATCTGGATCATGTGCAGTCTTAGAAAGACTGACTGATTGCTTCTAAGTGTTGGTGCTGTTTAATGCATTTGGTTTCAGTGTTTCAGTGCAGTGGGGAAATTTCATTGATATTCAAGTTTTTTTTAACTTTGATGCTTTGAAAAGAGATCTCAAGGTACATTAAATCTTAAGTGATTAAATACTCCAATCCTTACTAAGGTTGCTTATTTCTGATATTTACTCTATATCCCCAATGTACAGCTAGTTTTTTTTTTCCCGTTTTGTGGTACTGGGTATTGAACCCAGAGGCATTCTACCTCCAAGCTATACCCCCAGCCTTTTTAAAAGTTTTTTTGTTTTGAAATGGAGTCTCGCTAGGTTTCTGAGAGTCTCACTAAGTTGCTGAGACTGGCCTTGAACCTGTGATCCTCCTGTCTCACCCCCCCCCCCCCAGTACTGGGATTATAGGTGTGTGCCACCATGCCTGGCTAGCTAATTTTTTGGGTTCTTTTTTTTGGTATTGGGGGTTGAACCCAGGGGCATTTTACCTCCAAACTATATCCATAGCCCTTTTTATTTTTTATTTTGAAACAGGGTTTAAGTTGCTTGAGGGTCTCACTGAGTTGTTGAGACTGTCATCAAACCTGTGATCCTCTTGTCTTGGCCTCCCAAAGTACTGGGATTACAGGTGTGTGCCACTATACCTAGCTTCTACTTTTTATTTGTTATTACCCTTTTCTCATGAGATACAGAATTTACAACCAGTTAGGCAGATATAGTCATGGTTTTTGAGGCATTTACTCAAAGATTTATGGCAACCTATAAAATAGGGCTATTTAAAATTCAGTTCCTTGGTTACACTAGCCACACGCTCAGTAACTACATGTAGGTAGTGATTACTGTATTAGATAGCACAGATAAAATGGTTTCATCACTGCATAAAGTCCTTTTGAATACTACAGTGCTGCTCTAGGATCAGGAAGCAAAGGTAAACATTGATAATTTGTTTTCGTGGTGCTTTCTTGTGGAGTTGATAGAAGGTAAATAAATATACAATGTCAAGACTAAGAATAAAGGTGAAATAAAGTAAGGTGTAAAGAAAGCATGTGCAGGAAACAGGAGTGAGTGGCAAGAACAATCATGGTAGTGTGTCAGGAAATGCTAAGAATAAGACCGTGGCGGAGTACCGAGGATTGAACCCAGCAGTGCTCTATCTCTGAGCTCTATTCCCAGCCCTATTATATTTTTTATTTTGAAACAGGGTCTCACTAAGTTGCCCAGGGTACCGCTAAGTCTCTGAGGCTGGCCTCAAACTTACAATCCTCCTGTCTCAGCCTCCCAAGAACTGGGATTACAGGTGTGTGCCACCACACCTTGCAGAATAAGACACTTGAATGGAACCAAATAAAGTGAAGGAGCAGGTCTGAGGAAGAGATCTGTAGCAAGGGTGTTCTGGGCACAGGGAGTAGCGAGTACTTCCTCCCAGGTGGGAGCAAGCTTGGCATGTCTGGGGAATGGCAGGAAGGCCTGTGCAAGTGAGGGACTGGGAGAATGGTGGAAGATGAGGGGGAAGAGTGACTGTCCAGATCATGTGGGACTCTGGTCCCTCGTAAGGAGTTTGGATTTTAACTTGAGTGTGGTGAAAAGACAATGATTGGTGGGTTTTGAGCAGAGGAGTGGCATGATCTTTACTATGTTTATTTAACGTTCATATGTTGAATTTACAAAAATAGAACACTAATGATCTCTTAAGTGCCCACCAGCCCTTCCCTATGCATAGATACACACACACACCTATTCCCTTTCTCTCTTCTGGTATTATTTTGAAACGTTATTTATGTTTTAAAAGATCACCCTTGTTGTTGTCTGAGAGTTGACTTTTGGGGAATAAGAGGAATAGTGAGGAGCCCAGTTGATGCAAATAAGAGTTGAAGGTGGGGTAGGATGGTAGCTAGTGGTTGAAGTGATGAGAGGCAGCAGGATCCAGGTGAAGCCAGCAGTACTGCTGGCCTGCATAAGTGAAGGAAAGAGGAGTCAAGGATAATGCCTGTGTTATGGCCCAGATGACCCGTTGACTGCTGGCAGGGACAATTTGGTGGTGTTATGTTATGTTTTAAGATGCCTATTAAAAGTCCAAGAGGAGATGTCAAGTATATCTGCATATAGAATCTGGAGCTCAGGCAGAAATGGGCTAAGGACTGATAACTGAGTAAATTCACATTTAGCAGTAAGGAAGAAGAGAACCCAGTACAGGATAGTAAGCTGGAACTACTGAGCTGTAGAGTGACCACCTGTTTAGTACCTGAAGTCCTACATCTTAGGATTCCCCTCAGTCTCTGACAAAATGGGATTTGGTTACCCTGGATCTGAGGAAATCTGGAATGAGAAAGATAGTGTTTCATATAGGAAAGAATAATAAATTCACCATTACTGCTAAAGCATTTTAGGGAAGTGCATTGTTTTATGAAAGTGTTAAATGCTTTTAATGGGAAATAGTGGAATTGCTAGGGGATAGTTTATGGTATAAATAAAACATGAAGTAGAAGAGGTTTTTTTGTGTTTTATAAACATCTGTTCATGGTCCAAATTCAGAATTTTCTTCAATCTCCTTTACTCTTTTTTTTCTCTCAACTAGCAGATAAATTTAAGAAAAGTATATATATATATATATATATATATATATTTTTTTTTTTTTTTTTTGGTGGTACTGGGGATTGAACCCAGGGCCATTCTGCCTTTGAGCTGTACTTCTAGCGCTATTTTTTTTTTTATTTTGAAACAGGGTCTCACAAAGTTGCTGAAGCTGGCCCCAAACCTGTGATCCTCCTGTCTCAGCTTCCTAGATACTAAGATTACAGGGGTGTGCCACCGTGCCTGGCTAAGAAAAGTAATATTTAAGTACCAAAAGGATCTGTGGATGAAAATCGAATACCCTAACAGTTCATTTTGTTTTTAAACTTTGTTTACATCTATGGGCAGAAGGTGTATTATAATGGGACATTTATAGTAAAATATTGAATAATTGTCTAATTTTTAGTTAAAGTTTTGTTGGTTTTTTTGTGGGTTTTTTTTTTTTTTTGCAGTACTGGGGATTGAACCCAGGGGCATTCTACCTCCAAACTACACCCCCAGCCCTATTTTTTATTTATTTTGAAACAGGGTCTCACTAAGTTGCCAAGGGCCTCACGAAGTAGCTGAGGCTGGCCACGAACCTGGATCCTCAGGTCTCAGCCTCCCAAGTACTGGGATTACAAGCATGCGCCACCCTGCCCGACTGTTGGTTATTTTATATTACTTTTTTCCTCGAAGATCTTCTAATCTTAATCCTTATTTCAATAGGAGTCATGGCTTCGAAAGAATTACCTTATTGATTTCAAACACCATTTTATGAGCCATTTTCCATATGCCCTAAAAGAAATAACCAAGCACAGAAGAAAAGAGATGAATAGAAGGTATTGTAATATTTTCCTTTGTATAAACTTGAAAGATGTTTATATCTAAATTTTGTGAAGATAAAAGTAGCAGTAGTACAGCTGATCTTGAACAAGTCACTTTAAGACTTAGGACTAACAATTTTTTGGTTTTTAAAAAAAGTCTTTACGTTGAGTATTTTTGCCTTAGATGAATGTATCAAATTACATGGTATGAATTTAATAAAAGCTGCCAAGGTGGGTAGCCTGTTTAGTTGAGGCACTTGTAATTATTGAATCTCTAAGCGAGAGAGTACCTGGAAGGTCCTCTAGTTCTCAGGAAACTGGTGATGAAACTATTATCACTGTCCTGCGGGAAGAAGAATAATTGGAGAAGAAAAAAGAAAGGACTACAGATTAGAAGATGGAGTTAAAAATAAGCCTGGAAAATATTTAAAATGTCCAACGCAAGTGAAAGTAGATAAATGTGATAACACGTCATGTAATAAAACTTGACAAGTAGGTACAAGCTAGAATACTAAAGTTGTAGTTGCCCCAAATGAGCAAATACTTAAAGGGGATCTTAAAGTCTGTCAAAAGGTCCTTATATATCAAAGGGAAGAAGTTCGCTGGAGAAGCAGTGAGGCCCTCTGAGCAGGGTTCAGGGAAGGGCTGCAAGTGAGGGCGTTACAAGCATATAACTTTCACCCATTCACTAAATATTTTGGTTGCCTCCTATAAATAAGGTATTGTGATAGAGATAATCAAATATCTTAAGTATATTTTTTGCTCTTCTGAGTGATTTTTTAAAAAATTCTACTTGAAGTATTTTGAAATTTCAAGCTTTGAATTGTTTTGGGGGAGCTAGAATAAATAAACTGACTTAAACATGTGAATTATAAAATTAATTCATTTCAGACCAGTGCTTTCCTAGATTAGTGTCAATATTTCCTACATGAGGAAATTATGAGCAGGAGAAATTAGTGATTCTTAAATCAGATTATTAGAAGCAACGCCAAGATCTCCTGGGGTGTCCATTCAGATATAAATATGCTTTTTTTTGGTACTAGGGATTGAACCCAGGGATTTCTACCTCTGAGCTACAGCTCCAGCCCTATTTTTTATTCTTTATTTTGAAACAGGGTCTCACGAAGTTGTGGAGGGCCTCACTAAATAGCTGAGGCTTGCTGCGAACCCGGATCCTCTGGTCTCAGCCTCCCAAGTACTGGTATTACAAGCGTGCGCCACCACACCTGACTATAAATATGCTTTTAAAAAATCTTCAAGTAAACTGGTTAGGGTTTTCAGTTCCTCTTTTTTTTTGTGGTACTGGGCGCTGAACCCAGGGCCATCTACCTCTGAGCTACACCCCCAGCCTGATTTTTTATTCCTTATTATGAAACAGAGTCTCACTAAGTTGTAGAGGGCCTCACAAGTTGCTGAGGCTAGCTGCGAACCTGGGATCCTCCTGTCTCAGCCTCCCAAGTACTGGGATTACAAGTGTGCACCACCACACCCAGTTCAGGTCTTCTTGTATTTTAAGTCTTTTAAGATTCCCAGGCGGTATTATGAGGCCATTTGCCTTCTGTGTAAATAGCAACTTGAGTAAGGAACTGAGCCTTATACACTCTAATTTAGGCTTTCTTAACTCTGATTCCATAATGGCTAGTTTATTTATAGAACTTTGGCCTAAGCCTTGCTTGTACATTATCATCTTGGCAGTTTTTTTCTAGAAGGGCAACTTTTCAATCAGTTGATGACTATTTTAAGTACTCTTAAGTGAAGTGGGCATGGTAGACATAACACTTTATAGATGCGTGTGTGTCTTTGTTTGTTTTTAGCATCAAGCATTGCACGATTCTCTCCAATAACGTAGATGATCTCTTACTGAATTTAACACTGTCTGATATCATGGTCTCCCTGGCAAATGCCTCAACTTTGCAGAAAGATTCCAGTTGGATAGAAATGATAAGGAAATTTGTGACAGAGACCCTTGAAGATGGCTATAGGCTAAACAGTAAGCAGCTGAACAGATTGCTTGGAGTATCATGGAGGTTAATGCAGATACAACCAAACAGAGGTAAGTGCTGTTTTGCCTTTAAGAGAGGAACTCTTATGCTATATAGGGTCTAGCTTTGAAATGGTGACTTCCAAACATTCCATGTACTTAATTACATCCAAGCCATACAAGGTAGCTAGCCATACAAGGTAGCTAGCATTCTGCTTGAGCACTGAAATGATTTGTGACCCTTTTTCAGGTGGTAGGTCCACACTGAAGCAAATTGATAAATTTGTCTCCTCTGATCTAGTCTGACTAGGAATTGAGAGTCTCTTCCATTGATCGATATAGAATGAATACTGCTGCCTTTTTTTAGGTTGAGGTTAAGCTGCACTGTCAGTTTTGGGAATGATTTACTACTAATTCTTCTTGTTCAAAATCAAAGCTTTTCTCTTTGGTTCCCATTTAATTCACTTTTCTAATATCCTAGTTTTTGTCATCCCAAGGGTAGTTATCTCTTAAGAAAATTTATACTGTAACTTCTGGTTTGTTTTAGTCATGCTATTCCTGCTGTAGGACTAGGATGGTAACCCTCAGTTTGTGACTGAGTCCTACTTGGCTATAGGAATAAAGTAAAAGTACTTCTGTGCATTTAAAGGAATTTGGGGCTGTTGATGAAACATTTTTGATTAATACACAGTGTTGTTTTCTTTCTATTTATAGAAGCTACAGAAACTCTCATTAAGGCAGTTTATTCATTGTATCAGCAGAGGGACCTTCTCCTTCCTGTTCGGACTTTGTTACTGAAGTTTTTCAGTAAAATCTATCAGAAGGAAGAACTGAGATCTTACCGGTTTAGGTAAAATTTTGTTATTTTTCCTTTTTCTTTTGCTGAGTGAATAAATCTTTGGAGAAGGTCTCTTGTAATCCTACTTGATGCATTCAAGAAAAGATAAAATTTTATAAATAAGCATACTTAATATTAAGTGCTAGTAAATTTTATATCTATATCTGAACAGATAAAAGCCTCTTTAGCACTTATTTCCACTTGTCCACTTGTAGCTGAAGGACAGTTGGAACAACCTATAGCAGCCACAACCTTTTCTTTTCCTTCCCATAAAAATTATGGAAGTTGAATCACTAGCCATTAGTGACATATTTGAGCATGTAGGATAAGAGTGAGGGCAACTGAAGATGAGACGTTCCTGGCTTAGTTTGGTACTGCCAGGTGAGGTAGATAACACAAGGGGTGGAACTAAGGAATTAACTTTTTGGTATGGTGAGTTTGAGGTTATTTGGGACAATCATAAAGATGTGTGGGTAGAGTTTGCTGGGATTGGTGATGCATACTTGTAATCCCAGCTACTTGGAAGGCTGAGGTAGGAGGATCCCAAGTTTGAAACCAGCCTGGGAAACTTAGACCCTGTCTTAAATTAAAAAGGACTGGGATGTAGCTCAGTGGCAGAGTGCTTGACTAGCATACATAAGGCCCAGGGTGAAAGGAAGGAAGGTATGGGGGTAAAGGAGATTTGGGATACCTCAACATATGTAGGTAGTCATTGGAGCATAGTCTAGTCTTTGCTATAAGCCAGGAGCTTTTCATAATAATCGTAGTGATTCTCTTACTACTAATAGGAGGCAGGAACTGTTATTCCTGTTTTACAGAAGGTAATACAAAGTTACATAAATTGGTATTGTATAGCTAATAGGTAGTAGAGCTGAGATTTAAGTTCAGGTCTACTTGACAATGAAATTCATGATTAAGTCACTAAGTTCTCAGAGGACAGTAGAAATGTTTGCTGTTACCCAAGTGCTTTAGCAAGTACACTATAGAATAAAATAACACAACTATACAAGTTCGAAGCTGTTTCTTATGGGGGAATGTACCAAATACATCAATTTGTTAATACAATATAATAGCATGAATTAGGAATAAATAGTTCACAAAGAGTTAAATAGTATCTCTGTCCTTTAACCCTTTTTTTTTTTTGCGGTACTGGGGATTGAACCCAGGGGCATTCTACCTCTGAGCTACACCCCCCACCCTATTTTTTAATTCTTTATTTTGAAACAGGATCTCACCAAGTTGCGGAGGGCCTCACTAAGTAGCTGAGGCTGGCCGCGAACCCCGGATCCTCTGGTCTCAGCCTCCCAAGTACTGGGATTACAAGCATGTGCCACCACGCCCGGTGGCCCTTTTCTTGTTTAAAAAAAAGTGCAGCATTGCTGCTGCATTCATTTAGTTTTACATAAACTATAAAAGCTACTCTTGGAGTTATTTCTAAACACAACTTGTCTCTAATCTTAATGTAACAGAAATTTATCTGATCGATATTTAGTAATTTTTGTGTGTTTAGTAAATTTCTGTAATCCGCAAGTTATCTCCAGGTAAATGTTGCAGCTGCAAGTGCTGCCAGCAAGTATTCTCAGGGCAAGCGGGAGGAGGATAAAACTATAGTTAGGTAGTGCCCAAATTACAGAACTTCTTTTTAGTGGACAAAGCTTTGGGAAATGCTGCTCAGTAAACAATGCTGGCACCTTGGAGGCGCTCAAATGTTTAAATGAGCAAATGTGAATTTATTGGTACACATTTAATCACTTTGTGGTATATTTAACTTGAAACCTTTTTAGTTCACATTTATTTCCCTTGTCTTTGCAAATCACACCGTTTTCTGTTCCTCCTCATTGTTCTTAAGATACCGTAGTAAAGTATTATCACATTGGCTTGCTGGTTTACCACTGCAACTCTCTCATCTTGGCTCTCGAAACCCTGAGCTCTCCACACAGCTTATTGATATCATCCATACTGCTGCAGCACGAGCAAATAAAGAATTACTAAAAAGTTTACAAGCTACTGCTCTCCGGATCTATGGTAAGAGTTTGTTTAATGGTGTGGGTGGTCATTGGTCTCTCTCCATACAGGAAAGAAATTTTTAAGGGGAGTTAGATTTGCCTTCCCTTTAGTTCAGATAATTATGCCATCGTTAAATTGCCTAAATAAAAAAGACAGTAAAATTGTCTTCAGTAGTATTATTAGATAGCTATAGAAGGTTAATGTTTGTAGATTTTTATTTTGCATTCTTAAGTTATCTTTGAATTCACTTTCCGTTCATAAATTTAAAACTAATTAAGGTACTTTTAAAAATTCCTCTGGAGCTTTGATTGCAAGATAATACCTTCATTACTTATTTAATCATAGTATCTCATGTGACTTCCATATATATATTACTTCTATATTCATCCCTGAAATAACTATTTAATATTTTAAGCAAAAATATCAAAAGCATACTGGAATATATGTGTGTGTGCACATGCGTGCACGCGTGCGCGCGCACACACACACACACACACACACACCCCTACACCTGTATTTATAGTTTGTTTATTGAGATATAATTCACATCATTTACTAAAATAGAATGGTAAAATTCATTATTTTACAATGTACAGTTCAGTGTGTACAGCCATCATTATTAATTCTAGAACATTTTCATCATTGCAAAAGAAACCTTGTACTCCTTAGTTGTCCCCTCAGTTCCTGTTTCCCCCCTCAGTTCCTGTTTCCCCCTGCCCCTGGAAGCCACTACTCTATTTTCTGTCTCTATGGATTTGCGTATTCTGGACATTGCTTATAAATGGAATTAAATGAGGCCTTTTGTGTCTGGCTTCTCTGCCTTAGCATAATATTTTCAAGGTTCATCAGTGTTGTAGCAAGTATGAGTCCTCTATTCCTTTGCATTACTGAGTGATGTTCCCTTGTGTTGATAAGCCATTCATCATCAAGTGATGGACATTTGGGTGGTTTCCACCTTTGTGGGTTATATTTTAAAATATTTTAAAACTTTATGCATATATGTATAAGTGTGTATATAGGTATTTACACACAGCAAACAGAACAAGTGTTTTGTGTTAAATTAGGTTGATACTGTAATTGTTACTGTTATAGCAGAATTGCATGTTTTTCACTGTTGTGCTTTGTGGTCAATCTCTTTTCCTTTTCATCCTCATCAAAGTTCTAACAAAACAGTTACCAAATTATTATAGTGTTAAATAAATAAATATTGAAATAAATGATTATGTTTAGTGTTTTACTTTAGGAAATAGCTTAACAAGACATACATACTTTATGGTAAAACCTGTATGTAATTGATATAATGGAAATTCAGCGTAATTTATCAGCCTATAATTCAATGAAAGTCATCAACATGTTTATCCAATCTCTGGTTTGTATATACTGCATAGTTAATTTCTATGTTTACCTACCCCACTAGATCCACAAGAAGGCACTGTGGTGGTTCTCCCTGCAGAGTCTCAGGAGCGTTTGGTTCAGCTTGTGTATTATCTACCCAGTCTACCTGCTGATGTGCTTTCTCGGCTAAGTCGTTGCTGTATTATGGGAAGACTCAGTTCAAATTTGGCTGCCATGCTTATTGGAATACTGCACATGAGGTATCATGCTCAAGTGAGCTGTATTTTAAGTGTATAATTTTTCCCCCTTCTATTTACTAGAAATTTGTGAAATACAGAAGGCTTATTTATTTATTTTTGTGGTACTGTGGATTGAACTCAGGGGCATTCTACCTCAAGTTACACCCCCAACCCTTTTTTATTTTTTATTTTATTTTGAAACAGGGACTTGCTAGGTTGCTGAGAGTCTCACTACATTGCTGAGGCTGGTCTTAAATCCTCCTATCAGACTCCCAAGTACTGGGATTACAGGTGTGTCCCACCATGCCCAGATACTGAAGGCTTTTAAAGTCACATACTGCTGCTATCTTCATTTACTCTGTGTGTGTGTGTGTGTGTGTATGTTACTGGGAATTGAACCCAGGGGCATTCTACCTTGAAGCTATATACCTAACCATTTTTATTTTATTTATTTACTTTTTTTCGGTACTGGGGATTGAAGCCCAGGGGTATTCTACCTCCAAGCTACACCCCCCAGCCCTATTTTTTATTCTTTTTTTTTTTTTTTTTGTGGTACCGGGGATTGAACCCAGGGGCGTTCTACCTCCGCGCTACACCCCCGGCCCTATTTTTTATACTTTATTTTGAAACCGGGTCTCACGAAGTTGCGGAGGGCCTCACTAAGTAGAGAGAGACAGGGAGAGAGAGAGAGAGAGCTGAGGCTGGCCGCGAACCCGGATCCTCCGGTCTTTGCCTCCCAAAGTACTGGGATTACAAGCGTGTGCCACCACGCCCGGCTTTTTGTTCTTATTTTGAAACAGGGTCTCACTAAGTTGCGGAGGGCCTCACTAAGTAGCTGAAGCTGGCCATGAACCCAGATCTTCTCGTCTCTGCCTCCCAAGTACTGGGATTACAAACATGCGCCACCACACCCAGCTAATCCTTTTTATTTTATTTTTTTATTTTGAGATAGTCTCACTAAATTGCTGAGGGCCTTGCTAAGTTGCTGAGGCTGGTCTCAAATCTGTGATCTTCCCCTTTCAGCCTCCAAAGTACTGGGATTAACGATCGTTAGTCACCACACCCAGCTCTTCATGTATTCTTAATGCAATAATTACAACTCTTAATATTTTCACTAGCTAGGGAAAATAGGTTAGACTAAAACTGTTTCAAATCATTTGTTTAGTGATTCATATAGACAGGTTGGAATGATGGTTGGAATTGAATAATCAAAAGCTTTAGGTAGCTGGGTGCAGTGGCACATGCCTATAATCCTGGTACTTGGGATGCTGAGGCAGGAGGATCAAAGGTATAACTTAATGAGACCCTGATTTAAGATCTTATGTGTTAGTAAATGTTACACAGACCTTCCTTTCAGGGAGCTTAGGATTTCATATAGCCAGTGAATTAAATAATAAGCTTGTGGGCCCTGACCAGGAATCACTTAAGATTTCTTGCTTTCTGCTTTTCTTTTTTTGTGGTGTAATATACATAACATAAAATTTACCATTTTAACTTTTTTTTTCTTTTTTTCGGAACTGGGGATTGAACCCAGGGGCATTCTACTTCCGGGCTACACCCCCAGCCCTATTTTTTATACTTTATTTTGAAACCGGGTCTCATGAAGTTGCAGAGGGCCTCACTAGGTAGAGAGAGAGAGAGAGAGAGAGAGAGAGCTGAGGCTGACCGCGAACCCGGATCCTCTGGTCTCCGCCTCCCAAGTACTGGCATTACAAGCGTGCGCCACCATGCCCGGTGCCCATTTTAACATTTTTAAGACTACAATGGCTAAGGTCTCCAGAATTTTTCATTATCCCATACTGAAATTCTCCCCACTAAATAATTACTCCCATTCCCTCCAACTCCCAACTCCTGGTAAACCACTATTTTCTATTTATGATGTTATTCTGGGTACTTCATATTAATGCAGCCTTAGATGATGTTTCCTTCTATCTGGCTATTTTTACTTGCTTTTTTTCACGTTGTCCTCGAGGTTCATCATGTTATAGCAGGTATCAGAAGTTACCTCTTTTTAAGGCTGAGTGTAATATTCCTGTGTGTGTGTGTGTATACACATACATACATAATACTACATTGTGTTTACCCTTTCATCTATTGATAAATATAAGGATTTTGTCTACCTTTTGGCCCTTGTAAATGTCTTTCTGAACATTGGTGTACAAATACCTCTTTGAGACCCTGTTTTCTTTTTTTTTTTTTTTTTTTTTGCTATATACCCAGATAATGGAATTGCCAGATCATATGGTAATTTTCTTTTTTCGATGCTGGAGATCAAACTCAGTGACTTGCTTATGCTAGTCAAGTGCTCTGCAATTGAACACTCATGTGTTCAGTTTTCTGAGAAATTGCTATACCATTTTCCACAGTGGCTACTTACTCTGAAAGATTGTATGACAATTTCATATTGCCAGTGTTGAAATTATCCTCAAACTTTGTGTCACCAGTTGTATTTTGGTATCCCTAAGTATTTATTGATAGTTGTGGCTCTTGGGAAGGGTCTGATTTAGTTTTAGCCAGAAATTGAAATCTAGGCTGTTGAAAGACTTAATTCCCTTGTACAGATTCCCTAACAGGTAAATAGGAGTAGCTCGTTCTTTTTTTTTTGGTACTGGGGATTGAACCCAGGGGCACTCTACCTCTGAGCTACACGTACCTAGCCCTTTTTATTTTTTGTCTTGAAACAGGGTTTTTTTTATGTTGCTGAGAATCTTGCTAAGTTGCTGAGGCTGTCCTCGAACCTGCAATCTTCCTATCTCAGCCTCCCAAGTACTGGAATTACAGGTGTGTGCCACCCCACCTGGCTCATTCTTTTTTTTTCTTTTTTTTTTTTTTTGCAGTACCGGGGATTGAACCCAGGGGCATTCTACCTCTGAGCTACACCCTCAGCCCTATTTTTTATTGTTTATTTTGAAACAGGGTCTCACTAAGTTGTGGAGGGCCTCACTAATTAGCTGAGGCTGGCCGTGAACCTGGATCCTCCTGTCTCAGCCTCCCAAGTACTGGGATTACAAGCGTGCGCCACCACGCCCGGCTTTGGCTCATTCTTTTAATAGACATTCTTTGCCAGTCTCTTCATTTATCTCACACCAATATTTGACTATAGTTACTAGAAATGGGCTTCATAACGGACTCTACCTTTTCTTCTAGCAGAAGAGAGAAATTTACAATATGTTGTGTGTATATGAATTTTCAAAATTTATTTCTTCTCTCTATATGTGTTATTAGAGAGACTTGTTCATGGTAAGTATGTTACATATTGATAAGTTTTCCACATTTATCCTGTAACTGAAGTGATTTTGTATTTACTAACTTCTAGTGGAGGGCACACTGTTCCTTAGATAAAACTTTGAACAGTAATTACAACCATCTTTTGAACAATCTTGAAATTGATTATCATTGGAAGCTGCATTTAATATCTTTATCAACATAAGTTATGCTGGGCATGGTGGCGCATGCTTGTAATCCCATTACCTAGGAGACTGAGACAGGAGAATCACAGATTCATTGCCAGCCTCAGCAACTTAGTGAGACCCTGTTTCAACTAAAAAATAAAATAGGCTGGGAGTATAGCTCGGAGGTAGAATGCCCCTGAGTTCAATCCACAGTACCACAGAAAACATCAGTTATACATAATAGCTTTTGTTGGGGATAGTTTTCAAAAGTCTTGCTTTTTTTAAACTTGTTGGGGAGATTTGTGGTGAGAGTTGGGAAAACAATCTACAAGTACTGATAATAAGGGCTCATAATCATTAAAAGTAGATTGTGGTGGGTGTATTGTTTAGTTGCTTAGCCTATATGAGGCCTGGGTGAAGTCTTCAGTGCATGTGCATGCGTGTACTCTCACACACACACACACACACACACACACACACACACACACAGTGTCGTGAAGTCTTCAGTACATTCGCATGAGTGTACACACACACACACACACACACACACACACACACATACAATGTCGTTGTAGTTAAAAGTCCTCCAAATTAAATTTGCTTTTTAGTATATGTATAGAGTCTATTAGTAGATTTCTCTGTATAGATATATTCCCGTTTTGAATAATCAAAAATGAAAAAATACTAAATTAGGACTTCTCAACTTTCTTAGACCAATGCATTTGAATTTTATGACTTTTCATAGGATCAGAATTTAAGACTGTTTTGTCCTTCAGACATATTTTGAGTTACTTCATATCTTCAGTTTTCAAAATATTTACTTCTCCTTTTGACTGTGACAGTACACTAGCCAACTTTTTTACTATCTCCTGCCTGTATTATTGTAATAGCCTTGCTTCTCAATCCTGTTTATCCTTGGCACTGTTGCCAGATTAATTTTCCTTAAATATGCTTTTAATCATTTCTTATTTTTATGTTGTTAAATTTGGGGCTGTGAGATCAATTTCAGCTCACATTTTTGTAGTTCTTATGTCCTGCTATCTCTATCAGAAGTGTTTAAGAACAGGGTACTACCAAGTGGGATGTTCCATGTGTGAAAAACCCATCAGCTAGAAGTTCTTCCTTTATTTTCTCTTAACTTTTAAGCTCTTAAGAAGTATACCTAGAATTGGCTGCCCCTACCCTTTTACCACCCATTTGTGGTTTCTTAGAATTTGACCTTTCTAGCCAGGCATGGTGGCACATACTTGTAATCCTAGTACTTGAGAGGCTGAGACCATAGGATCACAGGTTCACAGCCAGCCTCGGCTACTTAGTGAGGCCCCCCGCAACTTAGTGAGACCCTGTTTCAAAATGAATAAAAAATAGGAGCTGGGCATGGTGGCGCACACTTGTAATCCCTGTACTTGGGAGGCTAAGACCGGAGGATCTGGGTTCGCAGCCAGCCTCAGCTACTTAGGCCCTCCGCAACTTTTGAGACCCTGTTTCAAAATAAAGGATAAAAATAGGGCTGGGGGTGTAGCTCGGAGTTAGAATGCCCCTGGGTTCAATCCCCAGCACTGCAAAAAAAAAAAGACCTTTCCCCCATAGTATTCTACAGTGCTCAGCTAGAAAGGTGTTAGAAAATAAACTGATACACTCTTGAATCCAGTAAAAACAAATCAGTTATGCCACCTAGTGGCTAAAAAGGACCGAAAATCCATTTAAGAGTCTATTTGGGAAAAATGACAAGTTATATATCACACTGTCTTTAAACTGGTGACGTATGTATTGCCAAGTTCTGATGCCAAGTGTGTTCTTCTGTCATCATATCCAGTGCTTACCTTTCTGCCTCTGATTTATTTACAGCTGGATTGGGGTATATAAAGCATAAATATACAAAGGTAATCTATAGTGTTAAAATAAAATCTCTGAGGAGGGAGACATTGCTTAGACTAAGAAAAATTTGTCTTTTTGTTTTCCTGGTGGTACTAGGGATTGACCCAGGGGCATTCCACCTCTGAGCTACACCCCAGCCCTTTCTATTTTGAAACAGGGTCTTTGTGCTGACCTTGAACCTGTGATCCTCCTCTCTTGGCCTCCCAGTGGACTGGGATTACAGGTGTGTGCCACCATGCTCAGCTGGCTTGGGTTTTACGTAGGGTGAGCATGCAACCTGGTCTTCCAGGACTAGTTCTAGTTTATCTCGTTTACCCTTGAATGATTAGTAACAGCACCCCTCTGATTCAGAAGTGTTCTGGCTTGGACAGTATGCATGGTCACCGTAGTTTTAAAAAGAGTGTGATGAAACAGTTTTTGTCCCAAATAAGACTTAAATGGATTTCCTGCTCCTTTTGGCCACTGGATGGCACAGTTGCTTCCTGTATTTGCTCAGTTCAAGAGGATGTTTTCTACACTCTTTGTACTCCTTTCTATTGAGCAATGGTGGTTTTTTATAACCTCTTAGCTTGTGATTTTTTTCTTCATAGGAATGATACTCAGAAGAATGTTTCTGTTATTTTAAACCCCCAATTTAAAGAATATTAGTAAATACAAGTGCAGTTATTATAGTGGTAAAAATTATTAAGTGCTTATAGGTGAATTAGAAACTTCTAATTTTGTCTGATATTTATTCAGAAGTGTGTGATAAAATTTATAACTCAATTTGTTGAATCTGATCATTCTCAGCTTCTTTCACTATACCCATAATTCACCTTTGCTTTCTTCCTAGCCTTATCTTGATGGGAGTTTTTAAAGGAGTTACTGAAAACTGATCTCATAACAGGAACCAAATAATCCTCATTTAATGAGAAGCTGCTTTACATTTAGTCCTCTGCCAATACCTTAGCTGTACAATTGTGAAATAGACCTAGTTATAACTTTGCTAGGAATAGGAACACACAGTTGTCTTATAATGACTTTAAAGATAAGTTTTCTTTGCCTAATTAAGATACTTTTGCTTAGGTAGGAAGTTGGAACTTGATTAAACTTAACTAATTCGCTGAGGGGTAACTTTATAAAATCAAATAGTAAGTACATAGTGACAGAGCCTACTACTAAAAGGCACAGCTCCTCTCTTGGCTCTGTAGAGCTTGGTTTTGAAATGGGGTGGAAATTTTCTCTTATGCCATATTTGTGGATCAATTATGCTATTTAACGAAACCTTATGTAAATATAATTATTAGTATAAACTCTAATATTTATAGTACTTGAGCCCTTAATTTATAAAGTTAAAACAGCATGTACCATGGGTTAAGTTATTAAATCAGACTTGTTTTCCGTAAAGGAAAATGATGGGGCTTGGGATGTAGCTCAAGTGGTGCAGCACAGGCAGGCCCTGGGTTCAATCTCTATCACCCTCCAAAAAAGAAAAGAAAAAAGAAAAATGGACCTTTAATAGTTCTCCTTTGTTTATTATAGATCATCATTTTCTGGGTGGAAATATTCAGTTAAAGACTGGTTGATGAGTGATGTGGACTATTTCAGCTTCTTATTTTCCACACTTACAGGTAACCACTTTCACTTTCTTGGAAGGTTAAAAAATTTTAAAAGACCTACTATGAATCATGAATCTCCTAAGATCTGCTGTTTTGTCTCTTTGGTTCTCAGTTTTGAAGATGATAAATGTATCTCAATGATTTTTATTATAATTGATAAGTGGAAATCTTTGAAGGAATATTTGTACCCAGCATTGCCAGGTTCCTGAGGCAGGATGATAAATAATTCATCTTTAAATCTCTGATAGTACAAGTGCCCCAAAATTGATGATTGTTTGAATGTTATATGATTGTATTTTCATTTCCTTCCTAATCTTATTTAACTTTATTCTCATCCTCATTTACAGTGAATTGTACCTAATTGGCTCTTTAAAATAGCCAGAGAAAAATCCCATTGCATGTTTTAAAATGATTAACAGAATATATTTATTCTAAACATGTTCAAAATGTTCAATTTGATGTAATAACATCAGAGTTTGATTAACTGTTTTCTACATTCTATTTGCCCTATTTTATTTGCAAAACAAAATTGCTAAAATGACTAAGAAATACTGTAAGTTAGATGGTAATATTATTACTATTTTTTCGAATGATCATACTACCTCAACATTTCTATATTATACTTAGGTGATAATGATTAGATTCTTTGAAGTTTTCTGAAGACTTGAAATTAGGAGAGCCAGTTAATATATTGTTAGAATCCAAAAAGAACAGGTTCTGTTATGAAGTTGAATCTAGCAAGATAAATATTTAAAAAATAATAAAGTAAACTTTTACATGTTTTTGGCATTCTTGGATGAACACATTCAAGGCAGGGGGGATTTATATTTTAATAATAGTTACCTGTCAAAAAGTTTTAAGTAGTTTTAGAAAGCTCATTAGAAGTCAGTACTGTTATGTGTTATCAAACTAGTATAGTGATCTGGCTGTGCTCCTGTAAGTATAGTGATCTGAACATCATAGAAAATAGCCAGGTTGGGCAATATCAATAGTATTCTGATCATTCTGAGAGCAGCTACCTATCTGGAGGGACTTTGGCAAGTTTTCTGTGTAGCTTAGGCCAAGTGTAATAGGAGTAGTAAGGGAATAATTTTGTTGGCTAAGGTGTAAAGGAACTACAAATGCATTGTCCATGTGCAAGGCCCTGGGTTTGATTTCCCCCACCACCTACCCCCAAAGAGAGAGACTGGGAGAGACTGACTTAGGGGCATGGGACAGTTTTAAAACATTTGAAGGGCAGTTATGTAAGAACATGTAATGTGTTTGGTGCATATATATATTATATATATATGAAAGAATATATTATGGGTTTTACTGGTTCATTTGCTTTTTTTTAAACTTATCATTAATTGGATAAATTATTCACTTTCACTATTTTTAGAGGTAGAAGCAGTAAAGTTCTAATAGAAGGGGTAGAGCTCATTTCTTGATGTATTCCTGAGTCACGCCCCATCCTTTGTATCAATTTAACTGCCTCCATTGCTAGAATTTCATTTCTTAAGATACTATATGAGAGCCAGAAACTCAGAGAAAATAGGGTAGCCTAAAGAAGGGTTTGCTTGAAGGTCCGTGTTATCTGTTTTCTTAAAAATGATAAGGAATGAACTGCTTTATGGTTTATGTATTTTTGATTGGCTTTCTCTGTTACATTAGGGTTTTCCAAAGAGGAGTTGACTTGGCTTCAGAACCTTCGAGGAGCCCCTCATATTGTCCAGACACCGCTTTCCCCGGTGCTTCTCTACCTGACGGACTTGGATCAGTTTCTACACCACTGGGATGTAACAGAGGTAACAGTGCATCTACAAGAGACTGATGGGCACTGAAGTTCTGTGCAGCACCAGTAGTTGCTGGGTTACGGTTACCTTTGTGCGAGATGTTTTTAGTGATAGAGTAGTAAAAAAATGATCCCTATTCTGAAGTGCTTATCATCCCAGATAGGAAAAGTGTGTTTGTACAAGAGGAGTGGTTTTCATCATAAGTTACTCACTAGAATAGAACAAACCAGCAATTTGAATGATTGAGACAAATTTATTCAAAAGAGGAAAAGCTTCATGGAAGAGGAAGAATTTGACATAGTTATTGAAGGACAAATAATAGGAATTGGTTTCCTTGAAGGTGACTTTTTAAACAGAAAAGATTATTTCACTAGTTCTTTTGGCTTTAAGAATTAATGCACAGCTTATTAAAGTTAAATTTTAAACCCTAATTTTTAAGTTTTGAAGTCAGCGTATGAAGTCTGATTTTTAAATTAAATATAGCACATTTAAATAATCATTTGAAGGGGCAACTTTGATTTACATTTTATTTCTTTTATAGAGTAGTTACGTTTTTAAATCATTTAACTCATATATTCAGTGTTTGTTAAGTACTTTGGTTTCTGACAAACCTTTACAATCTTTACAAATATTAGAGTAAATCTTAACATATCTTACGTTTCAGTACTATTTAGTGAAACTTCAAATTAAAACCACAAGTCTAAATTAAGTTCTGACTTTTTTTTTTTTTTTTTTTGCGGTACCGGGGATTGAACGCAGGGGCATTCTACCTCCGCGCTACACCCCTGGCCCTATTTTTTTTATGCTTTATTTTTGAAACCGGGTCTCACCAAGTTGCAGAGGGCCTCGCTAGGTAGAGAGAGAGAGTGACAGAGAGAGGAGAGAGGAGAGAGAGAGAGAGAGAGAGAGAGATTGATCGATTGATCGATCGATCACGCGCGTGCGCGCGCATGCACGCTGAGGTTGGCCGCGAACCCGGATCCTCCGGTCTCCGCCTCCCAAAGTACTGGGATTACAAGCGTGCGCCACCACGCCCGGCTTCTGACATGTTTTGAATTGGAATTATAAGGCTGATCTTTTACTCTAAAGGCTAAAATTTTTGTAAATGTTATAAATACTTAAACTAAATACATAGAAACAAATATTATTACTAAGGATTTGATGCTTTTCTTGTTTTTTTCTTGGCTTGGTGCTAGGGATTGAATCCAGGAGCCTTGTATATTCTAAACATGCTCTACCAGTGAGCTATGCCCTGGCTCATTTCTTTTTTTTTTTTTTTTGCGGTACCGGGGATTGAACCCAGGGGTGTTCTACCTCCACGCTACACCCCCGGCCCTATTTTTTTTTTTTATACTTTATTTTGAAACCGGGTCTTCGGAAGTTGTGGAGTCCTCACTAAGAGAGAGAGAGAAAGAGCGAGCTGAGGCTGGCCGCGAACCTGGATCCTCCGGTCTCCGCCTCCCAAAGTACTGGGATTACAAGCGTGCGCCACCACGCCCGGCTTCATTTCTTAATTAATTAGTTTCTATTTTCTTTTTTCGTTTTTTTCTTTGTTTTGCTGGGGGTTGAACCTAGAGCCTCGTACATGTTAGGCGAGTACTCTTACCACTGAGCCAAATCCCCGGTCCTCTGTTTTTATTTCTTAACTTTGTTGACTTGCATTCAGAGGCACTTATCTAATAAAAGTGCAATTATGTCATCACATGTAATTTTGGTTTCAACCTTTTACTCAAAATCTTAGCCTATGTTCTTTGCTGACTGATTTTTTAAAATGATCCAAGAGGCCTCTGGCCAGGACACTGGCAGCATTCTTTCCTGTAACCCACAATTGCTAGGCCAAAGCCGTGCCCCCAACCTCTTTATCAGTGTTCTTCACAGGGTAGTTTCTAGATTCAAGTTGCACCCTAAATGTTTTATTGTTATGCTATCTGATTTTATTTACTTGCTCTACTCACTTTTTATTTTTTCTTGTGATACTGGAGATTGAACCCAGGGACTTCTACCTCCAAGCTACACCCCCAGCACCTCCCCTGCCCTTTTTGTGTGGTACTAGGGATTGAACCCAAGGGGCATTCTGCCTCTGAGTTATACCCCCAGCCCCTATCCTATTTTGAAACAGGGTCTCACTAAGTTGTGAAGGGCCTCACTAAGTTGCTGAGGCTGGCCTTGAACCTGTGATTCTCCTGTCTCAGTCTCCCAAGTACTAGGATTACAGGCATGCACCTTCACGCCCGGCTCCCCAGCCCGTTTTTGATTTTTTGTTTGGAAACAGGCTCTTGCTGGGTTGCTGAGCCTGTCCTTGAGCCTGAGTCCCTCTTGTCACAGCCTCTCAAGTCCTGGGATTGCAGACAGATGCCACTATGCCCGGCTCCCCAGCCCGTTTTTAAATTTTTTGTTTGTAAACAGGGTCTTGCTGGGTTGCTGCAAGCCTGTCCTTGAGCCTGGGATCCTCTTGTCACAATCTCCCAAGTACTGGGATTGCAGACAGACACCACCACACTGTCTGCTTTATTCACTTTTATTCTGAATCCTCTTCGTGGGCTTCCTGTCTCCTAGAGCTATGCCTTTTATAGATATTTAACATTTCTGTCATTTTTTGACTGTGGTTATGACACTGAGGTCAGGCCAATGACATCCTCTTTTTATTACGTAGTACCTGGTACTGTGCTGACTTGCAGGTTCTCCATAAATACTAGTTTTTTAAAAGTGAAAAGACACAATGAATCGGGGAACCGACCTAATTATTTAATGTCTGAAATTTTACCTATTTCCATAACAAATGAAGAAAGTTCTCTTAGGTTGAAGTTAAGTTCTTAAGTACTATATTTAGGAATTGGGTTTGCCAACAGTAGTAGTAGTAGTATTGTCCTTTTTTTTTTTTTTGCGGTACCAGGGATTGAACCCAGGGGCATTCTACCTCCAAGCTACACCCCCGGCCCTGTTTTTTATACTTTATTTTGAAACCGGGTCTCACGAAGTAGCAGAGGGCCTCACTAAGTAGCTGAGGCTGGCCACGAACCTGGATCCTCCAGTCTCCGCCTCCCAAGTACTGGGATTACAAGCGTGTGCCACCATGCCCGGCTAGTATTGTCCTTCTAAAGCACAGACCGATTCTGATGTACTGGAACTGCCCTGACATTTTGAAGAAGCATTGTATGGGGAATAACTGGGTTTAGATTCCAGGCTAGTGTAGTTACTTAGACAACTCATAACCATTTTGGGCTTTATTTTCATGAGTTCTTGAACTAAATGTTCCTGTAACTCTCTAGTTTCTAACTGGCAATTTAAATGTTTTTTATAAGCCCATCATCTGTGTAAAGCCAAGGCAGTTGTCATGAAAATGTGATCATCTATATTTCTGAAGTGAACATTTGGCAAGGCCATGTATTAAACTTCAAGGTTGCTCTCTTTGAAATATTAAGACATAAATTAGGAGAAATTAGAAAGTCTTATTTTTAGTTTTTGAAGTTTTTAAGCAAAGATTTCAATTTCCTGGTGGATAATCTTTGTTGTACTTAAGTTAGTCTTCATGTGAAAGTATTTGAAATACACTTTTTTTTACATTCTTAGTGTAATAGTTCTATTTTTCTTATATCATTTGGACAAGTTACTAGCAGAGTGGGATTGCTTGGTTGTATTGTGATAGTGTTATCTGCCTAGGAGAAAATGATTTTTTAAAAGAGTATGTATTCAGCTAGACATGGTGGTGCATGCTTGTATTCTCAGTACTTGGGAGGCTGAGACGGGAGGATTGCAGGTTCGCAGCCAGCCTCAGCAACTTAGTGAGGCCCTCTGCAACTTAGTGAGATCCTGTTTCAAATTAAAAAATATAGGGCTGGAGGTGTAGCTCAGAGGTAGAATGCTCCTGGGTTAAATCCCCAATACCACACACACACACACACAAAAGAGTATGTATTCACAAAATACAGTTCAGAATGACAGATGGATCCTAGTAAAAAAGATGTCTTCCTTTGACCCCTATCTCTTAGCTACCTGCTTTCCCTCCCTAGATTCTGATATCTAGTTTCTGTCAGTTCCAGATTCTTCTATGTCTTTACAAATGACTACATGTATTATTTTGCTTTTCTCCTTTTATAGAAATAACATACTATATGCCCTAGTCTGGACCTTGCAGTTTTCACTTGGTGTTTTGTGATCGTTCTTCTTGATCACTAAAAGAGTAGCCCTGGCCTCTCTCAGAATGCAGGGAAGGATCTCTGCACAGTGATTCCTTTCCCAAGTGCAGGTTCCCTTTCTAGGTCCGGCAGACAGTTTTAAGGTTAGCTGTCATCTATAAGATGTTGAACAGCTGGGTGCAGTGGTGCATGCCTGTAATCCCTTGATTGATTCATTGTTTTCATATTAGTATTTTTAGCCTTCCATTTTATCTCTACTTTGGGCATAGTAGGAATACCTTTTTCTTTTATATTTTTAATTATTCACTCTTTAACTTAACACAGCCTACTTGTAAATTATACTATACCACTTTATATAATAATGTAATATGTAATGATACATAAGGTCATTCTTATCTTTCTTTCTCTATATGTAATGTGTCTTTAATTCTTTACCTGTTTTCTTTTTCTACATTTTGAAAAGATTTCATGTTGTGCCTTGGTGTTGCTTGCTTTGTGTTTTTCTTGGCTTGATGTTTGCTGGGTGTTTTGTAGGTGTATATAGTTTACAGTGTTGAGAAAAAAATACTATCATTACTTCAAAAAGTGTTTTTGTCCCCTCTTTTGGGTTTCCAATTATATGTGTATAAAACTACTTGATATTGTCCTGCAGGTCATAAAGACTTTTTTCTTTTTTTGTCACATTTTTTTCTGTATATTTCAGAAAGTTCCTATGTCTTCAAATTCAGTCATCTTTTTCATATTATTTAGTCTACATTAGTATCCAACCAGTGAGTTTTAGATTTCATGTGTTTATGTGAAGAACTGTTTGTTTGTTTTTGTGGTACTGGGGATTGAACCCATGGCCATTCTATCTCAGAACTACACCCCCAGTCCTATTTTTTATTTTTTGATACAGGGTCTCATTAAGTTGCAGAGAGCCTAAGTTGCTGAGGCTGGCCACGAACCTCTGGTCCTCCTATCTCAACCTCCCAAATACTGGGATTAAATGCATGTGCCACCACGCCCGGCAAGAACTTTTTTTGTGATGCTAGGAATTGAACCTAGGGGCATTCTACCTCTGAGCTACACCCCCAGCCCATTTTAATTTTTATTTGGAAACAGGGTCTCACCAAGTTGCTGAGAACCTCAGGAAGTTGAAGTTGCTGAGGCTGGCTTTGAACCTGTGATCCTTCTGTTTCAGTCTCCCAAGTACTTGGATTACAGGCATGCGCTACCATGCCTGGCTAAGAACTGTTTTTTAATACCTCTGTTTCTCTCCTTGTATTGGCCTTTCTTTAAATACTGAACATATTTATAAAAGTTTTCATGTTCTTATTTGCTAATTTTGTCATCTCTGTCATTTATGTCTCTTTTTGCCTGATTATATGCTGCATTTTTGTACTTTTTGACAAATGTTTAGTCATTTTTAAGTGGATATTGAACAGTGGATATTTGGTGTTGTGCTAGTAAATTTTATTGTCTTATTTAAAAATGAGCATTTGGCTTTTTTTGGGTCATCAAGTTATTTGAGGATTAGCTTGGTCCTTTTGGTGCGTGTGTGTGTGATACTGGGGATTGAACCTAGGGATGTTCTACCTCTGAGCTATACTCCCAGTCCCCTGTTTGTATTTTGAAACAGGGTCTCATTAAGTTGCAGAGACTGGGTTTGAACCTGTGATTCTCCCAGTCTTTGCCTCCCAAGTACTGGGATTACAGGTACGCTCTACCACACCCACCTACCTTGGTCCTTTTGAGTCTTGATTTTTAGTTTTGTTGGTGTGGCTTATTAGGACAAGTGGCCTTTATTAAGTAAGGGTCATTAAACTACAGGCTGTAAGCCAGATCCTGGTTGGCCCTGTTTTTATACCATCTTTGAGCTAAGAGTTGGTATTTACATTCTTTTTAAGAGTTGTCAAAAGAATATGTGACAGAGTGTGTATGTGACCTGCAAAGATTAAAATATTCACTGCCTGACTCTTCACAAAAAAGTTTGTCAATTTTCATTCTGGGGCTAATTTAGCCCTATTGTATGTTCTCTTTCTGCGCATCCTTTGAATGACCAGGGTGTTGTGTGAGACCGTTTCTTCTGGCTGGTTGTAGCTCAAGCATCTCTGGCCTGAGCTTTGGGAATTGTTCAGTTCATAGCTGCTGCTTGTTCATGCTCTTGTGCACGCACAGCGTTGTATTCTGCAGCATACCTGAGGAGATGGGAGCTCTTTGTACTCCTCTTGGATACTTTGCCATGCAAATTTTAGTTGCCACAGCTCTAAGTCCTTTTTTTGTCTTGTCTTGATCAGGGAGCCCACCATACTTTGCTTGGGTTCCTTTCTCTGCACCACAATCCATAAAGTGCTTTCTTCAGAAAGCCAAGGTAATCAGTCTCTGGGCTTACAACTTTGGTTTTCTTTCTCTCAAGTGTCATAGTCTTTTGTTGTCCATTGTTTATTGTTTGAAAACATTCATTTTCTACATTTGTTGAGTTTTCTCCTTGTATACTCTGGGGTTGCAGATCTGGTCCTAATTACTCCATCATGGCTAGAAGTAAAAAATCTCACATTATGGTAAATAGGATTGACTGCTTTCAATTGGTGGCAGATGAGCAGAGACACCCCACCCCCACCCCGAGATCAATATTTTAGCAACCTGTCACCCATTTTGGTCAGCACACCAAAACTCTTCTACACTAGTTGGAAAATTCTATGAGATCAAATCCAAACTCCACTGAGCAAGGAATTCTGGACCTTTGAAACTTTGCTCTTATTTTGTTTTTTATCTGCTGCCATATCTCTCCCTCTCTCTAAATGATATGTTGTTTTAAACTCCTTTCGGATGTCAGTCCTAGAATTGGTTTCCTGCCAAGGCTAGTAAATTTCCTTACATTCAGGAGAGAGCTTGTATGTCACTTTCTGTGGAGCCCCGTACAACCAGAGTTCATATCTGTGTTCTAATCCTTACCATGTTTTCACAAGAGTTGAGATGAAGTCTTTAGACATAGTACCCATATCTTGTTCATTTTTCTGTTGCCAAAGCTTAGCACCAAGTGAAGACTGGAGCCACTGGTTTAGAACATCATTTAGATGAGTTAGAGCAGCAGGGTCCAAATTTTAAAAAAGAAAGTTATCAACATTATTTATTCTTGGTCTGTCAGATATGCCAGCACAGATAAGTTTTTGTCTGAATGAAGTTCAGACTTGGAGGTCAAGGTACTGCTACACATTGTACTGATGACTTCCAGACCACTAGAAAATCAACTTTCCGTGTAGGAACCTGGCCTCTCCTAGTTAGGGGTGTACATGGGAGATGACAAGAACTTCTCTTGGTGTAATATAACTGATTAGTTAATTAAAATTAAAATCAGTTAAAATTAATACATTATAGACATAAAATAAAACTTTAAAAGCCTGCTTTGTCATCTGTTTTAATATTTAACCTTTGTCGATTGTTAGGTGGGATTTTTGGCTCCTCTCTACTTTTCCACCTTAATCTTAACCCCTGGGTCTGGGCGTCAGGGTTCATTTTAGGTGTTCAGCTTTCTTTTGTCTCTCAGGCTTTCTCTGGTGACTTTATCACATCCTCAGGGGAAGCTCAAATTCTTAATGGTTATGGCAGCACATGCAGCTTCTTAGGTAAGATATGTGGGAGAGTTCAAGTGTTTCCTTTTCTCATTTACAAGATGAACTTACATTAGATGATAGCAAATCAGTGTTCTGTATAAAACAATGGATAATGGTATTTAGAAACCAACATGTAGGATCTTAAATGTGCTCATTTCCTCTTAGTGGAACAAAGTGCAGAATTCAACACCACAGGGTTCAGTCTAGCTATCTTCTGTTCCTTTGATGTACCACTGTCTCTGACACTGAGGAACTTGGCTCCTGATCTACTTAATATGTTTACTTACTCGATCAGTTCTGCTTGTAATCAGTCCTTTGCTACTGCCCCTCTCTCCTCACTCCACTTGGACTCTGGCTCTTGTGCCCCTGTTTGTGGATAGCTTGCTTTTGGCCCCCTCAGCTCTCTCACCCACTTCAGTGCCACAGTTTACCCATTTTGATCCCACCCAGTGGCTTTTGAACTGAATTGTTCAAGAAGGGAAGAGTTGAAGGGGTCATTGATTACTGAATGGGTACTTTTTAAATGTGGTTTACCTTTTATTAATGGCAGTAATCACTGCATGCTTTGAAGTAGGAAGATGGCATTGGAAATATGAGGTTTTATTCTCTGATAAGAAAAATTGCCATTTAAAAATTGTATATTGGTAGTATAAATCTAAGAAATTTTACAGAGAAATACTGTATAGAGCTATTGAATTTTCTTTCCTACTCTCAAAAATCTATACATAACAGGGTATTAATACAGGGCTGGGGTGTTGCTCAGTGGTACAGTGCATGCCTAGCGTACAGGAGGCCCTGGCTTTAATTTCCAGCACCAAAAACAAAGATCCCCCCAACATTCACACCTACACCCCTTGATTTTTGAGGGGTGATAGTGCTCTTGAACTTAGCTTGACCAGCCTTTTCCTACAGCAAGATTCCTCCTTCTTTGATTCTCTCTGTCTCTCCATGCAGTTTTTTACTTTCATTTTTGGTTCTACACTCTGTCAGATTCTGGAGTTGGTGGTATGTCTGATGTGTGGGAAAGACTTGGTGCTGTTCTTGATTTCCTATTTTCTTTAGACCTTAGAAAATTAAGAAATATTAGGGGTGCAGTTCCTATCTTTTCTTTTCCAGTGGATTTCTTTTTGCCTACTCTGGGGAATAGGAAGCCAGGATATGATTAAGCTGAACGGTACATCCTGCTGTGTGCATCAGCATCTCTAATCCAAAAATTGGAAATCTGAAATGCCAAGAAACAAGAAACTTTTTAAGCCTAGACATAACTTTCAAAAAGTTTTAGATATTGGAATCTGAAGTATTTCAAATTTTTTCAGATTTTGAAATATTTGCATAGACTTTATCAATGAGAGTGCCGAATGTGTAGTTTTTTGAAAATCTGAAAAACTCCAAAATTTTGAAACACTCTGGTCTTAAAGCATTTTGGATAAGGGATACTCAACCTGTATTAATATTTTCTGGATCATAAGTACTTTTTGTGATTTTTTTCCCCCCACCAAATGGCAAGAAGGCTTTTGTCAACCCTTTGTTGATGCCCTTCAGATCTTTCTTTTGTAGTGCTTACTTTAAGCCACTTGGAAGTTGTGAGAGAAGAGAAATGTCTCATTTTCTCATTCCTGTGCATGACACCTAAGCTAGCTCAGTACTCTGTAAATGTTTAGGAGATGAATTATTTGGAAAATTAGCCTTTATATGAGGTCCTATGGTTTGATTTTTGACATTCACATCTTCAAAGTCATTTTTTGTTACCTGTTTCCCATTAAGTATAGCGAGTAACTTAAAAAAGAAAATCTGTTGAACTTGTCCTTACCTGAAATGTCATGATTTGATTACTGGTTTTCTCCTTTTTTGACAGGCAGTTTGTCACAGTTTGTTGGTTATTCCTGCCCGAAGTCAGAGCTTTGATATCCTGCAAAGTGCCATCAGTAAACATTTGGTAAATATCCTTACTTAAAAAAAACCCACAGATTAAAAAATAAAAATAATACAAATAAAAAATAAACACAGATTCATTGGTAAGATTGAGTTTGCCAAGGCCACGGAGTGTCTGGAATTCTAAGCTTAAGGATACTGTGGCCTCTCACAGCCTAATGCGGTGGTGAGAGCTGAGAAATCTTGGTGTTTTCCTGTCTGTTACTAATTCTGTGACCTTGGGGAAATGAGGGACCTTAAAATTATACTTCAGGTCTCTTCTGACTTGTAATTCACGTGGGCCTGGTATCAGTGCATTGGGAATCCAACACAGACGTAAGTTTAAGTCCCACCCACTGAGGTGGTTCGAGGTCTGAGGTGTGGTCCCTGGAAGCAGTGGGCTCACCTTGAGACTGGTTTGTCTTCTGACCATTGGGTATGCTTGTCCCCATTAGTATTAAATTCACAGTAGTATGCCTTCTTTGTTGCTTTTAACTTCCTCCACTGTTTATATTTTGATCTTGGCTTTTTATAATATGTTAACAATGTAAGTGAGGGCTCAAATTTTATCTTCCCAAGGACTTGCTTGTTTGGATAATTTTACAGGACCATCCACAACCCCTTTTTTCTCCTTTACAATGTTACTTTCCTTGACTTCGGAGAGATTATTTTGAATTCTCAGTACTCTTTTCTCCCTACGGTCAAGCTTCCAGTCTTTATCCCTTGTGTCATCAAAGATGCCCACTATTTTTTACGTTCTCCTTTGACTACATTCATTCTAATGAAAAATCAATATGCCAGCCACTTTGGGTCACCATTTTCAGATAGGTTGGTGGAGGAGATTAAGACCTAGAGTTTCCAGACTTCTAAAGTGATTATTGAGTAGTAGTTTCCAAGGTATTCAGGTCATGTTTATTCATAGAAGTTAGACTCCACCTTAAAGACTGCGCATACAGTGCCATCTAGGTGAATGGGCATACCATAATGACCCTTACCTGCCCTTCCAGAGTTTCTTGGAAGTGAAGCAGTCAAGTGTTGAATACAGTAGTATCCTTTACCAGCTCCAGTGGAGGTATTTTCTTTATTTGTGAATGGTTGATTTAATCATAGGGAAGGGAAGACAAAATATAAAATGAACTCTATGTTTAATTATCTGGGATGGAAGTTGGTACCACATAGATACCAGAGTTTTCCAGTCTGAATAGTCTAAAAACAAAAATTTTTTTTTTTTTTGCAGTACTGGGGATTGAACCCAGGGGCATTTTTATCTCCGGGCTACACCCCCAGCCCTATTTTTTGTTCTTTATTTTGAAACAAGGTCTCACTAAGTTGCGGAGGGCCTCACTAAGTAGTAGTTGAGGCTGGCCGTGAATCCGGATCCTCTGGTTTCAGCCTCCCAAGTACTGGGATTACAAGCGTGCGCCACCACGCCCACCTTTAAAAATTTTTAAGTGTGATTGTTAGCATGAAGATTTTCTGTGGATGCATGCAACCATCCTTTTAAATAATGTTATTTCTGACCAGCAGTACAAATTGTAACATCTGGAAAATTTTAGAGGATTTCATCATGAAAGGGAGGCAGTGGACTACTGCTTTAATAGTACTTCTTGGGCTGAGGGTGTACCTCAGTGATAGAGCGCTTGTCTAGCATGTGTGAGGCCCTGGGTTTAATCCCTAGTGCCGCCAAAAAAATAAAAACCTGTTTCCTGAGTTTGCATGTTTTCAAAGTTATTTAATTTTGGAATTAAATTCTCAAAGGAGAACAGGACTTTAATGTGTGGCAAGTGGCATGTGTTATGGTTATGCTAGTTTTCAGTAGAAGTCATTTAAGGTAACTCTCCAGTTAATAGGTTTTGGTTTTATTTGGGGGCCAGGGGCCTTTGTGAAGAGGTAATTAATCGCATTTTTTCTCTGCTCAGGTTGGGTTGACTGTGATTCCTGACAGCACCGCCGGCTGTGTTTTTGGCGTTCTCTGTAAGCTCATGGATCATACGTGTGTAGTTGGTGAAGCTCTACTGCCATTTCTGGCTTCTTGTTGCTACAGTCTTCTTTATTTCCTGCTCACTCTAGAGAAAGGGGAAGCAGAACATCTAAAAAAGAGGTAATTTTTTTTTAACCTTGATTTTTTTTCCCTACTGTTCCCTTCTCCCCAAATAATAAATTAGAGTGAAAGAGAATTAGATTGTAGAAATACTGTTAATTCCCTGTCAGAGAGTGTGTAAACCTAGCTAGCCTTTTCTTTGATCCTTATGAATCCTTTTTGTGTTGTAGTGAGACCTTTTTTAGCTATAATTTTTGTGTGTGGGGTGTGTGCTGGGGTTTGAACCCAGGGGCATTCTACCTCCGAGCTATACCCCCAGCCCTATTTTTCATTCTTTTTTTTTTTTTTTCTGGTACTGGGGATGGAACCCAGGGGCATTCTATCTCCAGGCTACACCCCTAGCCCTATTTTTAATTCTTTATTTTGAAACAGGGTCTCACTAAGTTGCAGAGGGCCTCACTAAGTAGCTGAGGCTGGCTGCGAACCAGGATCCTTCTGTCTCAGCCTCCCAAGTACTGGGATTACACGCGTGCGCCAGCACGCCCGGCTCTATTCTTTATTTTGAAACAGGGTCTCACTGAGTTGCACAGGGCCTCACTAAGTAGCTGAGGCTGGCCACGAACCTGCGATCGTCCTACCTCAGTCTCCCAAGTACTGGGATTATAAGCGTGCGCCACCACACCTGGCCTAGCTATAAATTTTAAAAGCTAGATGGCATTATAAAGTTTCTTGAGTGATTCCCTTAATATTGCTATTGGCCTAGCATGATAAAAAAATTCTATCCTTAAGAGAATGGGTTATTACTACAAGCCTTTGTGCTTTGTTTTGGGCTTCATTAGAGCTACCAGAGTAGAATTTTAAATTCTTGGGCTTAAGAAAATTGTTCTAAGATGCTAGTGATTTTAATTGGTATTTTTGCTCCTAGGTAATATTTAGGCTAGAGCTTGTAGGGTAGTTTGGAAGATTCTACTTCAATTTTAAAAAACTATTTATGTGGGCCGGGCGTGGTGGCGCACGCTTGTAATCCCAGTACTGTGGGAGGCGGAGACCGGAGGATCCGGGTTCGCAGCCAGCCTCAGGGCGCGCGCGCGCGCGCGCGCTCTCTCTCTCTCTCTCCTTAGTGAGGCCCTCCGCAACTTCGTGAAACTCGGTTTCAAAATAAAGTATAAAAAAAAGGGCTGGGGGCGTAGCACGGAGGTAGACCGCCTCTGGGTTCAATCCCCGGTACAGCAAAAAAAAAAAAAAAAAACTATTTATGTTAATATTCTTACTGATGGACCTATTAAAAATTCATTGTAGAAGGTTTTCTTAAAAAAATCTTTAACAGGTGAGCAAATAGAGAACATAATCATTTGTTTCATTAATGTGCTTTTCTGATCTTTTTTGAACTTTAAATGCCATGAAAATGTATCAGACATTCTGATTGTGTGATACATTTATATAGCTTAAAAGAGTAATTATAAACTGAACATCCATTTAACCAAACCCAATTCAGAAACAGTATCATCAGTATAATCTTCATGCACCCACAGGTACTTAAAAAGAAATGTGTTTTTATGAACACTATCATTTTTGTTTTGTGTGTTTGAAATTTATAAGTATATTGTACATATTTTTGTGATTTGATTCTTAATATTGTAAGGTTTGTTCATATTGCTTTATTTAGTGCTATTTGTTCACTTTTACTTCTCTATACTAGGGCTCAGCAAAGCTCAGTAAAGCAGAGGTTCCCAAACTTAATTGGCTTACCATCCTCTTTTCAGAAAAAAAAATTACTCAGTTCCCCTCTGGAAATCTACCTTCTTTAAGCAAATAAACAGAAAGATGCAGTGCCAGTTTGCATTCTTTTATGTATCTATATTTCATTCCAGTACCACACCCCTCTGGGGTTAGATTTTAACTATTTTAGGTTTTATGGGCCATAAAGTCTGACATGGCCACTCAGCACTGCCCTGGTAGTGTGAAAGCAGCAGTAGATAATATGCAAATAAGCGGGTGTGGCTGTGGGCTGGATTTGGATTTGGGCCATAGTTTTTTGACTGTTCTACAGTATTCCCTTGTATACCATAATTTACTCATTGTACTGTCTATATCCATGTGGGTTTTTTTCCAGTAAGAGTGCATGTGTATATAAAAAGATGTGTATTTTACTGTAAGTACAATGTAAAATTGACACATAATGAACATAAATATATTTTTATTCATCATCAGTCGTTTGACTTTATGTCAAGAAAAGATTTTATAAATCACAAGGAACTCCTCAGGGTTCTTGAGATTTTATAAGATATCTATTTATGAACCGTTTATTTTGCTATTTGTCATTTCTTGTCACTTAAAATATAAGCCCCTTTATTAAACACTTTCATAGATCTATTGTTTCTTATAGAGGAATATCCTGCTTTGATTTTATGTGGCTGGACTGAATAAAATTCAGCGTGTGTAGTATGTGTCGGCCTGTTTAAAGTTCCCACTTTTATACTGGATATTGGCAAAGTTGATATTAGCAAGACCCTGTACATCTGCCAAGATGGTCGTAGTCACAAGATGTTAGAAGCCAGTGTAAGATACTTAAAATTCCCTTTGGGCTTCTCCTTCACCACTGAAGAAGGTATTTGTAAGATCACAAATGGTTAGAGTGCCAAATTACTGGGAACCTTTGATTTTACAAGTGCTGGACAAAAAGACAGGCTTGACCAATTTAAGTTGTTCAGAACTGTGTCCACTGGACCTTGAAGATACTATTCTGTTGTCTTCTTGGCTCTTTGTTACTATTGAAAATTTTTCTGTTATTCTGAGCCCTCTTGGTTTGTAGGTAGTAACCCAAATTTTTATCGTTTCCTCATTGTCATTGTCGTGTAGCAAATCAGGGTGTGTCCTACTGTATGTTTGCTATTTATATTGCTTGAGACTTAGTGTGCTCCTTTAATATGAAGACTCGGTTTTCTTCTCTTAGTTACTAGGTGTGACTCTTGTTCCCTGTTGTTTCTATTGATTTCTTCTAAAAACTGCTTTTAAATATAGGGAGCTTCTCATTCTGTTATTTTGTTTAACATCTTCCAGTTTGCTAATTCTTTTAATTAGCCCCCCTATTTATTTAATCTTGGATTTCTGTTTTGGATTTTTACTTGACACTTTGTCTGACTTGCTTATTCTTGGTTTATATTGGTGTTGCTTTAAAGTTCCCACAGTTTGTTCTATTATCTCTGTTTTCCTCTGGCCTGGGACTTCTCCCTTATTTTGAAGAACAAATGGGCCTCTGGAGAATATTTCTCAAAAGCTGAACAAAGTCATGTCTTGCGTTGTACACCTTTTTCCAAGTGTGTCTTTGGAGGTTTATGGAGACCTCCCTACGAGACAGCTTCACATTGACATTTTCCTGGCTTCCCACCTTATGCAGGGAGTCCAGTTTAAGCTCCCTGCCTCCTGCACATGGGTCCTGAAACTCAGCTTCAGTACTATTAACTTGAAAATTCCAGCCCTAAAATCCCACATCAAGTTCTGTTCCCTGTTAGGTGAATTCTGTCATAGTTTCTGGCATGTAGAAGTTTCACCCATCTATGACTTGACATCCACTCAAATTAACAAAAGTAGAAAATGAATACAGTCATGTGTTGTGTGTACAGTTGCATAAGATTATAATGGAGCCAGAAAATTCCTATCACCTAGTGACATTGTAGCCAGCCTGGTGTTGTCATGTAACACATTGCTCGTGTGTTGGTGGGGATGCCTGTGTAAACAAACCCACTGTGTTGCCACCACATAAAAGTACATAGCAATACAAGTATGTGTAGTACATAATACTTGGTAATAGCTCTGTTACTGGGTTAGTTACTTATTTACTGTACTTATACTTGTTATTTTAAAGTATACTCTTATTTGGAAAAAAGTTGTACTGTAAAACAGTATGCCAGCAGCAGCAGCAGCAGCAGCATACACATGTGCAGTGATTTGCCTGTACCATCCAGGTGTGTGAATGTGTGCGCTGATGTTCAGTGACAGAATGGCCTAATGATGCATTTCTCAGAATGTACTCCCGTTGTGAAGTGACACATGACTGTATTGGACCATTATAGCAGTAACTTGTAAAAATCCAAGGGCCATGTAGTAGAATCCAGTAGGAACCAAAGCAGCCTTCAGTGTTCTTTTCTTTTTCACCTGGATTGTATTGTCTTTATCTCTGTGCCTTTGCCTCATTATTAGCTGTGTCTACAGTCTGTCTTTTCTTCTTGCACATGGCTATCCCAGCTCTGTATCAGTCAACTGGGTGAATAAGAGCGTCTGGTTGACCTAGAGTAGATTCATTATTTGCCTTAGATAAAATTGCTGTACGTGGAGTCAGAGAGGTTGGTTATATGGCAGAAGGGCTGCTCCCACTTAGAATCACAAAGCCAGCAACAGGGCCTGGGGTGGCCGAGGGGTGCTGGCCAATCTTTGTGTGGGTGTGGGGGTATCCTCTGGTGCAATCAGGTGGCCTTGAAAAAAATAAGGGGGTGGTGGAAGTGCCTGAAGGGTGCCGAGTAATTTTTTTTCTCCTGAAAAGGGCGTGGTAAGCCAATAGGTTAGGGAATCTATGGCTATAGACCTACGTGGGGACTGAAAGGGTTGTGCTCTCTGGTACGGAGGCTACAACAGACTAAGGTCAGATCTTTTAGCAACCTGTGGATATTGCTCTATTTATTTGATGTTCTTCTAGAATGTGGTTAGGCTAGCTACAAGTTCATCTGTTCCTACCATAAACATTTTTTTTGGTATAGACACCAAGGTAATGATGTTTATTGACGATTGGATTTCCCATTTCTGGCCTCCCATGACAGAGTGTTGCAGTAATATTCCCCTTATTGTCTACTTTCTGAATCCTGTTTGGCTTCTGGTGAGCACATCTTTTTTTTTTTTTTTTTTCTGAAAATCTACCCTGTTCCTAAGACATTGAACATGTCTAGAATCCAGGTGATAGGCTTAAAGTTGCATGAATTTTTTTCTTCGGTACTGGGGATTGAACCCCGGGGCATTCTACCTCCAAAGTACACCCACAGCCCCTTAAAAAAAAAGTTTTTTTTTGAAACAGGGTCTGGCTAAGTTGCCAAGGTTGGACTTGTGCCTGCAATCCTCCCATCTTAGCCTCCTAAGTACTGGAATTATAGATGTGCACCACCATACCCCCCCCCCTTTTAACCAGTGGGATATTCTTATTCTCCTGGTATCTTTCATATGGTGTAATAGTTGAACAGTGTCCTGTGTAAGACAATGGGTATGCATGTGTGGATTGTTCTATTCTCTGGCTAGTTCTGTGTTGCATATAATCACCAGAGCTTCAAGAATGTCTTGTTAAATTGAGGAAAGTGTTGATTGAATTATGGTTTGTGGTGCTTTATTTAGAAAGGCTGTATTTCTTAAAAGAAAATTTTGTTTTGGGGAATGTGAAGAGGGCATTTTTTCATTTCTGTCTCCACTGTAGGGACAAGTTATGGGGGGCCTGTGTCTCCCTCCTGGTTCTCATGCCTCGAGTCCTCAAGTTGATGCTGCAGAGCCTGCGGGTGAACAGAGTGGGCCCCGAGGAGCTGCCTGTTGTGGGCCAGCTGCTGCGCCTGCTGCTCCAGCACGCGCCCCTCAGGTCTCACATGTTGAACAACGGCATCCTGGTGCAGCAGATCATCAAGAATATCACGGTGAGAAGCAGGGGCCAGAATGGGCTCATGGGAGGGGCGAGCTGTGCTCCGGGGAGCATGGGGTCCTGGGCATGCACTGACTCCTGAGACTAAGCCCAGGGTGGCGAGTTGCCAGGGCTTCCTCTATTGTCCAACACCTGACTGTGACTTAACCAGGGGGTTGTAAAGAAAAACCTGAAAATACTCAAACCTAAAGAAGGTGGCACCGCGCAGTTTAGTTGGAAAAGCACAGACATCAGGGTCGCTCTCATCTCAACTCTAATGCAGACTGTTGATAAACTGATTTCTTGGCAGATTGTTTTTCCTCCTTATCCAACCTTATTTTCCTATCTCTTGTAAAAATGGGAATAATTCCATTTTTTGCATGCCTTTGGTTAAATGGGATTATACAAGTAAAGTGTTCAGCGTACCTGACATTTATTAAGTGCTCGCTAAACGCTGTCATTAAAGAAGTTACTTAGCCACAGTCAACTTCAGGCCAATTTCTAATCACTTAGTTCACTGGATAGTAAGAAAGTCAGGAGAAGGAAGTTGAAGGCTTCAGCTTTGCCTGCTTGGGTCTCTCTTTGGCTATATATATTTTGGGGGCAGCTTTGTTTTTTAGGGTTCCTTTGTGTTTTGGTTTGGGAGGGTTAAAGGGGTATTTTGTGTGGGTGTTTGGGGATTTTCAAGATATATATATAGTCATGCTTTGTAATAATAGAGCTCTTACGTGCATATAGCATAGGTGCTTGTTCTTAATTTTCTGAGTAGTCTTTGTAGAAGTGATGAAAATGGCAGTAGAATAATTCAGGAACGCAAAAGGGAAGTCAAGTCGAGAGCTTGAGTTATTACTCCTGGATCAGAGAGTCAGCCCACCTCTGTAAAGAGACTGACAGAAATCGTCGATCAGCCCCGCAGAAATATTCTCAGTTGATGTTAATGGAAAGATCTTATGACACTAAAATGCCAAGGAGAAGAGATTAGGGGTGTGGGGATGGCTGATGGTGAAATTTCATTAGTTCCCAGCATGTGCAGGAGGGGACATACCCAGAAACCAGTCACACTTGAGAGTATGTCCAGCTAGAAATGTTCACCACCTGTGGTAATGTCCAATTAAGAGTTCCCTTTTTCTGAGCAGACTTCCTGTGGTGATTTATAGATGGGGGTTATATGATTGCCTGGGCTTTGAGAAATGATGTTTAGGTGTGAAAAAATACTGTCAGGTGGTATAGTGATTTTGGTACAGTCAGTTCTCAACTTGCTCTTGTTTTTCTCTGCAGACGTTGAAGAGTGGAAGCGTTCAGGAGCAGTGGCTCACAGACTTACATTACTGCTTCAGTGTGTACATGACTGGGCACTCCCAGGGGCCCAGCACGTTGAGTACAGTGTATTGAACACGCACCCTGGTACCTCATGTTTGAAATTGCTTATTCACATCTATCTTATTTTAAAGAGAGACTGATGTAATAGATGTTTGTCATTAAAAGTTTTAAAGGAGTTGTTTTTGAACCTTCTTTTGCTCTGAAGTATGAAAATAACACTTGGGATTTCCCACTGATGTTCAGGCTGCTTTCAAACTAGTACATACACGATGCATATTTACAGGTAATAGTGCATTCTGCATTTCATATGAGCTAAATAATTACAAAATACAGAATGGTCCTATAGTACTATCTACTATTTATCAACAAATTACCTAAGTCTTTGTGATTCCATTTAGGTAAACCTCACTTTTTGTGATTTCATAATTTTGAAAATAATATAATTATCAAACTAAAAATCAAGGTAATTAAATTAGGTAAGCACTTTATTACTTACCTCTTACTGTTAGCACAGGGTTGGCACTGATCTTAAGAAAAATGAAAGTGACCCTAAAAATATTTGAGCCCAATAATGTGTTTGTGCCTCTTGTTACATCCCTACAGCAGCCTTACCTTTAAAAATTTTAAAGAGCCTGTAATTACTGCATTATATTTAAACTAGGCGTTCCTAGAAAGCTAGAATGTATGTGTAGTTTTCCTTGCCAATAGGAATGGCATTTTGAGAAGATTTCCCACCTCTGCAAAAAATACAAGTGGGGTGTTGAGGCCTGAATTGGCACCTCGCTGCATGCGTGATGTCTTACAAACCTTCCCTGACAGATTCCTCGATGCTGCCATTCTGCTGGTGGTACTCAGCTGTGTGGCCATTCAGAGGACACGGCCCCAGCCTGCTGGCCTTCACCGGCAAACATGGGAGCCGGAAAATGTCAGGAGTCAGCAGAATGTACTTCAACTATTATTGTCTTACAATCTCTAAGTGCAAACACTGGGTCATGATCAGTTTAAAATTTAAGACTGATAATGTTGGAATAACAGTGAGGATGTGTCTGTCAGGAAGTCTGTTACGGTACATTCCAGGGAAGCAGTGAGGTGAAGGTGGCTGCTGGGGGACAGGGTCTGTCTCACTCAGGTTCATCACTTGAACCTAGAAACCCGGCTTGCCCCGCCAGCTGTCAGGAATCCCATCCCAGCAGCCGCCGTGGTGCTCACGTTCTTGGTTTCTTGGTTTGCTTGCTTTATGTTAATTATCCACCCTCACTTCCAGCTGTGCTGAGATGAAGGCACACAGCCAGGCAGTCTGCACGGCACAGTGTGTCCTGGGCCGTTCAGTGCAGGCCGAGATGATTTACAAAGCAACGCTGTGTAAGAGCAGAGGAAACACTCGGACATTTAATTGCTACCACACTTTCAGGGTAATAAGGCTTTAGGCATGGATGTTCAGGTTCTCCCAAGATGTAAAATTCAGTCCATGGAGAAGGAGAACTCTGCACTGCGCTGGTCCGGTCTTTCTCCACAGGCAGTCAGAGCTTTGGTTTGTTTTTTGATTGAGTAGCTGATTGCAGGTTATAAGAAAAGTTCTTTGATCTCCCACTGTTCTCAAGGAGGTGTATGCACTGCAAGTCGCTCACTGTTCAAAACAAATAGCAGATAGACAAGTTGTTTTTTTTTGTGTGTGTGGTACCGGGGATTGAACCCAGGGGCGTTCTACCTCCGCGCTACGCCCCCGGCCCTATTTTTTATACTTTATTTTGAAACTCGGTCTCACGAAGTTGCAGATGGCCTCACTATGTAGAGAGAGAGAGAGACAGGGAGAGAGAGGGAGAGCTGAGGCTGGCCGCGAACCCGGATCCTCCGGTCTCCACCTCCCAAAGTACTGGGATTACAAGCGTGCGCCACCACGCCCGGCTAGACAAGTTATTTTAACACTGAAGGGAAGAGTTGATTTGCGGTAAAGAAAAGGGATTTAGGTTGGAGCTATCCCTGGAGCCAAGTAAGATCATTTTACTCTAGAGTTAGGTTGACTTTGTGTGTGTGTGTGTGGGGGTACTGGGGATTGAACTAAGGAGCATTCTACCTCCGAGCTACCTGCTAGCCTTATTTTATTTTTATTTTGAAACAGGGTCTCACTAGGTTGATGAGAGTCTCAGTTGCTGAGGCTGTCCTCGAACCTGTGATCCTCCTGTCTCAGCCTCCCAAGTACTGGGATTACAGGCATGTGCCACCATGCCCGGCTGCAGGATGATTTATTAACCTTGCATTTTTCCTCATCTCAAGGATGTGGGACCTCTCTTTAAGGAGAACCTGGATTGGGAGGGGACAGGTGTTTTGGTCTTCGGTCTGCCTGCAGTAACTAATACATCGTTCTCTGTGTGTCTCACATAACACATACTTTTATTTTTTCGGTACCGGGGATTGAACCCAGGGGCTTTCTACCTCTGAGCTACACCCCCGGCCCTATTTTTTTTTTTTTATACTTTATTTTGAAACCGGGTCTCACGAAGTTGTGGAGGCCTCACTAAGTAGCTGAGGCTGGCCGCAAACCCGGATCCTCCGGTCTCCGCCTCCCAAGTACTGGGATTACAAGCGTGCGCCACCATGCCCGGCTAACACATACTTATGTGTATGCATAACATTTTTTAATTCCCCCTTGTGCCACAAGGCCATAGTCTGTTCCAGAAAATAGGTTTGACAACTATTCAGATCCTGAAGGCTGATAGACTAATGGGTATATCAGACTTAAAATGGATTTTGAAGCCGTTTTATGACCTTGAAATAACTTAAGACGCCACAGTCAGAAAACATTAGAGAGATACTTTGATATAGGTGAGGATCCTGAGGTCTCAAATAGCTGAGAGACCTTGCTGAAGCCATCTTGCTATATTTTGCTCCTTTCTGTGGATCATGAAAGCAAGTAAGAAAGGTACGTTTTAAGAAGTAACAAGCTGCCGGGCGTGGTGGCGCACGCTTGTAATCCCAGTACTTTGGGAGGCAGAGACCGGAGGATCCGGGTTCGCGGCCAGCCTCAGCTGTCTCTCTGTCTCTCTCTCTCTCCCTGTCTCTCTCTCTCTCTCTATTTAGTGAGGCCCTCCGCAACTTCGTGAGACCCGGTTTCAAAATAAAAGTATAAAAAATAGGGCCAGGGGTGTAGCGCGGAGGTAGAATGCCCCTGGGTTCAATCCCTGGTACCGCAAAAAAAATAGAAGTAA
>PVJS01004145.1:54466-70972 GCA_004027185.1 Glis glis
TTTTTTTTTTTTTTTGCGGTACCGGGGATTGAACCCAGGGGCATTCTACCTCCGAGCTATACCCCCAGCCCTATTTTTTATTCTTTATTTTGAAACACGGTCTCACTAAGTTGCTGAGGCTGACCGCGAACCTGTGATCCTCCAGTCTCAGTCTCCCATGTACTGGGATTACAAGCATGCAACACCATGCCCAGCTTTTCTCTTGCTTTTATAACTGCAACAATATTTTTTTTCTTTTTTGGTGGTACTGGGGATTACACTCAGGGGAGTTCTACCTCTGAGCTACACCCCCAGCCCTTTTTATTATGAAATAGGGTCTTGCTAAGTTACTGCACATTGGCCTCAAACAGTGATTCTCCTGTCTCAGCCCCCCCAAGTACTGGTATTACAGGCGTGCACCACCACACCCAGCCTTAGTAAAAGCATGTTGCTAAACAGCTTCATGTTTAAGGACTTCTGGTAGTACTGGATTTGCTTTTCTCTTAGGACAGTGAAATATCTGATTAATTTATACTAACATTTATCTAAATGACAGTTCTCTGGCAGTTATTTTTTAAATATTCTTCAGTGAAGCATAAAGAGGGTCTTGTTGCGTAGAATTGTGGGACTTGATTCCTGTGAACGTTTTTAACTATCCCGTGCAGCACTCCCCTCTTCAGCTTGCCTGTTATGTGAGTTACCCAACTCTTATTAAAGACTTGGCAGTAATTACTGTCCCCCACCTCCAGGTTCCCCCATCAGGAACTAAATGAACGCTAAAGTTCATGCTGACAGTCATTGTTCACTCTCGCAGCTGCCCTCCGCTCCTGTGGGCTGGCTGCGCGGGTGGGGCTGGGGCTGTGTGTTGCCATAGCCACCTGTGAGCTGCACGGGACCTGGCATTAGCTGCTGACAGCACTGCACTTATCATCCACTGTTAATGCTGCCGTGAAGGACGGGGCCCTCAGTAAAACTCACCTTGCGCTGAGAGGGAACGTGTGCTGCTGCGAGCCTGAGCGGAACGTGTATGGGTGCTGTGTTCATGGCGTTCTTCCCATCTTTGGTAAGAAGATGAGGATCTTACTGTGACACAAAAATGGGACAAGAATTCCCACTATTCCTTTGAAGAAGTACAATATTTTCATCTCTTTATGTGAACACATATATAAAAATAATCAGTGATAGCTACTACTTGTTTCTACTGAAGGCAGTGTTAACAATAACTTTTAGTTGTGAAAATAACTTGCCTCTTACAGAGACAGATGTTGACTGCAGTAATCCAGTGAAAGTAATCAAAAGGAGACGCATAGTTGAAATCAAATGACCAATGGAAAACTTGACTGTCTCTGTCCTAATGGCCTCTATTTGGGAATGAAACTAAAAAGGAAAACTCCCCATGTTCTCTCCCGCCTGCCTTGCGGGTGCAGTGGCGCCTTACCTGTGTTGAGCTGCAGTGCAGGAGGGGCTTTTGAAGGTCTTGTGGGATGATGTGCTTTCCCTTCAAGAGAACAACCTGAAATCAACAACAATAATCATCTATCTGACCAATGACAGTTGTGGCCTGACCCAGTTCTGAATGTCTTATTTTTTCAATTTACTTTTTGTGGTACTGGGGATTGAACCCAGGGACATTCTACCTCTGAGCTACACCCTCAACCCTATTTTATTTTCATTTTGAAAAAGTGTCTCGCCAGGTTGATGAGTCTTGCTACTTGCTGAGGCTGTCCTTGAACCTGCAATCTTCCTGTCTCGGCCTCTCAAATACTGGGATTAGAGGCATGTGCCACCATACCTGGGTTGAATGCCTATTGAGGCAAGGGCTGGAGCTTGCAGGTGTCGGCCAATATAAATTAGGTATGGTATGGAAATACAGGTTGAGTATCCCTTATCTGAAATAGGTGGGAGCACAAAGGTCTGAGATTTTGGAGATTTTCAGATTTGGGGGGCATTTGCATAAACTTTACAGGGTAAGCATCCCTAATCCCTGAATTTCCAAATCTGAAATGTTTCAGAGATTGAAACTTTTTTTTTTTTTTTTTTTTGCTGTACTGGGGATTGAACCCAGGGGCATTCTACCTCTGGGCTACACCCCCAGCCCTATTTTTTATTTTTTATTTTTGAAACAGGGTCTCACTAAGTTGCAGAGGGCCTCACTAAGTAGCTGAGGCTGGCCGCGAACCTGGATCCTCCAGTCTCAGCCTCCCAAGTACTGGGATTACAAGCGTGTGCCACCACGCCCGGCCTGAGATTGAAACTTTTTGAGTACTGACTTGTTGAATTAGGGAGGCTCAGCCTGTTCCTTATAGGTTCAGGGCAGAGTCCTGAGATTTTGCTACCTGAACTGCAGGTGATCTATCTAAAGGTGCCCTGGACTCCACTTTTCTGTTGGGGAGCTAGCCAGATTTGATCTCCAATGAGTTTATTTGGATGAGCTCTTTCCAGAGCTGAAAATGTTTGAATTTACAGTTCATGTGCTGAACAAGTATTTACTAAAGTGGACACTTGTCAAGCATTCCCAGAGATGAGCAACCCTGTTCTACCTTAGCCCAGGAACCATCACTGTGAAGGAAGGAAAAGGGCCCAGTGCAGAGCTGTCCAGAGGGGCAGTGTCAGGTGGGAGGCCCCACGCAGAGGCCTGGAGGCTTCAGTCATGCGCTTTCAGTCATGGAGCCCACTGGAGTGTCTTGGCTGGAAGGCTCTGGGCTGAGGTGCTAGAATGCCTCATGAAATCAATCCTGACCCCCAGTTTAGAAGGAGGCACTAAATGGGATGCTGAGAATTCTGTGCTTAGAAATAGAATAAGAAGCCGTGTGTGGTGGCACACACTTGTAATCCCAGTACTTGGGAGGCTGAAACCATAGGATCGCAGGTTTGCGGCCAGCCTCAGCTACTTAGTGAGGCCCTTCGCAACTTAGTGAGACCCTGTTTCAAAATAAAGAATAAAAAATAGGGCTGGGGGTGTAGCTTGGAGGTAGAATGCCACTGGGTTCAATCCCCAGTACCGCAAAAAAAAAAAAAACATAGAATAAGAAAGCTTTTGTTTGTTTGTTTTTTTAATCTGAAGGAGGTTTGACCATTGTAACGAAATCCAATTTCAGATTCCGTTGTGGCACTGTCTGGGTGTGACTGTAAACTAGAAAGTACCTGGAAGAACATTTACCGTAGATTTGCTTGAGAACCGAGTGCCTGGTGGGCTTTGTGCCTGGGGCGCCCTTGGAGGGGGTCTTGGGGGCTCTGCTTGCTGCCATGGTCTTTGGGAGCTTTAGTTCCACTTCCTTCTTCCAAACCTGGAGGAGCAGTGCCGCACACTCTGGGCTCCATCTGTGCACATCTCCAGCTCCGGGTCGCTTCCTGTGCAGAAGCTGGGACAGGTGCTTTCGGAGCCGGTAGCTGGTGGGGCCAGAGGAGAGGAGAGGAGAGGCTGTAAGATCACAGTACTGAGAACACCCAAAGCCTTCAGGCTCCTAGAAGCTACAGGAGTCCTATCTGCTGAGCTCCTGAGAGGTTCATTCAAGCTCCGTTCCTCATTTCAGAGGCAGCATGTTGAATGTTGAGTCCTGTCTTTTCCCATCATGAAATACTTTCTGAGCTAGGATTCAATCAGATGACACGGGCTGAGGTGGAAGCCACTAAGTGCTGCATGAGAAGGAGAGCCAGGGGCTGGCTCGCGTGGGAACACACGGGACTGACAAGTGGTGGTGGTGTGGTAGGCTTTCTAAGGTGCTATTTACTGTGCTGTTTTATTTTATTATTTACTTATTTTGCAGTACTGGGGTTTGAACCCAGGGGCATTCTACCGCCAAGCTACACCCCCAGCCCTATTTTTTATGCTTTATTTTGAAACAGGGTCTCACTAAGTTGCAGAGGGCCTCACTAAGTAGCTGAGGCTGGCCGTGAACCTGCGATCCTCCTGTCTCAGCCTCCCAAGTACTGGGATTACAAGCGTGCGCCACCACGCCCAGCTTTACCGTGCTGTTTTAAAGAATGAGTAGGAGCATGAGCATGTGGGTGTTCATGTGAGAAAGTTAACAGAATGTGGTTGAAGCACTGTGTACCTGAGAGAAGAAGCCAACATTTGCCGAAGGCCTGCCGTACTCCAGGCACTCCCCTGTGTTTGTGTCCCTGTGAAGCAGGCCTCCAGAGGTCAGAAAGCCTGAATGACTTAAAGAAAGTGACACAGCGAGAGCTGGGAGAAACCAACATTCAGACCCAGTATTATCCAGCCCAGCAGCCAAGCACTGCGCAGAACTGCTGCTTTCCATACACGTGGGGACCCACAGAGGATTTTAAGATGAGTGGCGCACATCTAATCCCAGTACTTGGGAGGCTGAGGTAGGAAGATTGCAGGTTCTAGATCAGCCTTAGCAATTTAGTGAGACTCTCAGTAACCTAACGAGACCCTGTTTTAAAACAACAACAACAACAAAAATGTGTGGAGGGCTGGGAGTATATCTTAGAGTTAGAATGTCTCTGGGTTCAATCCCCAGTTACACACACACACACACACACACACACACACACACACGAGTGGCAAAGGTAAATGCTGCATCTTCTACGATCATTCTGCTGGGGAGTGGAGCTTGGAGCAGGGTGATGACAGCTAGGGTTTGTGTGATGATTCCTATCCCACATGCACTCCCAGACTTACTGGGCATGACTGCCTTGAACCCTCCAAAGGAGAGCTGCATCCGTGTCCACTGTCTAGCTGTACTCACTACTGGCGAGTCTACAGCAGGCCCCAGGCCTGATGTTACCACACGCCAAACGAAATAATCTTCCCAGGTCTGCTAAAAACTTGCTTGTTGCAGCCCCTTCCACCTTACTCAAGAATGGATTCCAGTCAGCCTACAGGATTCCTGGTTTCTCCTGGAGAGTGACGAACCATGGCATCCTCAACTGGAGCACGGACCGCCTTTCTAACAAGCCAGCCTTAGAGAAAGACTGGGTGACGGGCGGTCCTGCTCCGTGGTTCAGTTTCCTCAGCTTGAGGCGCCGAGTGTCTGGAGGGCAGAGAACTCACTGGGAAGCCCGGGCCCTGGCCAATGCTTTCAGTGGGCACAGCTTCCACCCGGTCACCGGCACAGTCTGTGTCCAGGGAACACCGGGGTCATTCTCCCATCTCCAGAACACACGCTCCTGGTCTGCGGGGAATCCTACACGCCGACGGTCCCTTTCGGGCCTGGGCTCAGGACGCTTCTTACAGTTGAGCCTGTCCTTGCTCATTTACCTCAGCACATGCTGGAGAGAGCTGACGGGAAGGAGCTTCCACATTTTATGGTAGAAAATGAGATGCTTTACACAGCAGCTTCCCGGCTTCCCTGTCCAGTTTCTGGTTTCAATTTTTATTTGTATTTATTATTATTTATTTGTGATACTGGGGATTGAACCCAGGGGCATTCTACCTTTGAGCTATACCCCCAGCCTTTTTACTTCTTTGTTTTGAAACAGGGTCTTGCTAGGTTGCTCAGAGTCTCGCTATGTTGCAGAGGCTGTCCTTGAACCTGCAATCCTTCACACTTTTGTTTCTTGAGGCCCAGGGTTCACTGTGCTCACTCATCCCTGCCTGTTTTCTAGCTCCCTTTCTCCATCCTCATCCCCATCCCTCTGCTCCTCAGGTCTCGTGTCAGACACACAGCTTCTGGACAGCACTTTGGGCTCCAGTAGTTGGGATGGAGAAGACAGAATATAACAGAATCAGTGAGTGTTTTCACCATCACCAGGTGTGGCGTTCCAGAACATGTGGCACCCAGAGGCCCTTTGGGAGTCCATGTCCCAGGCCTCGAAGGGCACAGTGGTGCGGCTAGAGGGGCCCTGGGTAATTGCCTTCCTAGATGGGTGCCGGGACTGTGAGTCCACTGTTCTCGGGGAATGACTGAAGGCTCATTTGCTACTCTGGACACTTGCTGACAGGACCTGTCAGCGTCTGCCTCTTCAAAGGAGTCAAGGGACAGGCAGGCTGAGAGGGAGACATTTCAGCTAGGGAGCAGCTGTGGGGCCTGACAAGGTAAACCTTGCTGACTTGTTTAGATCCCAGGTTTCAGCCAAAATACTTAACAGAAAGTTCCTCTGGGTGGCAGCCAGCACGTGTGCTGGGGGAGGGGAGCAGTGGCCATTCCCAAACGCAGCTGCAGAGGGAGAAGGGGGCTCCAAGCCAGCGTCGGCACCTACTAGCCCTGTGTCGTTGGAAAGTTGATTAGCCTCTTTGTGCTTCAGTTTCCTCATCTGTGGAATGGGGACAAGAGCAGTAGCTACCTCAGAAGGTTATTGTGAGGATTAAATTAACTAATACCTATAAAATGACTTTTTTGGGGGGGAAGGGGGACTAGGGATTGAACCCAGGGACACTCTACCTCTGAACTACACCCCCAGCCCTATTTTTAAATTTTTTTTTAAAGTCTCACTAAGCTGCTGATGGTCTCACCAAATTGCTGAGGCTGGCCTTAAACCTGAGATCCTCCTATCTCAGCTTCCCAAGTACTGGGATTACAGGTGTGCATGACCATGCCTGGCTCCTATAAAACTGCTTTGAACAGTGCCTGGCATAAGTGGCCAATAAACGCTAACTACTGGTAGTAACAGTGGTAGTAACAGCAGCGTCACCCTCCTCCAGGATCGCTCCCTCCGTGTGTGGGAGCGCCATCCAGGCAGCCCATCTTCCTTAGCCTGTTCTCAGACAAGGAGCAAGAGGCCTGCCTCTCCCGCCATTATCTTGATCACTATGAAAACTCACTTCAGTAACGTAAGAGAAAGGCCCATGGACGTGAATCAGATTGGGGTTCAGTGCTGGGTCTGCAGCACAAAGACAGCTCACTCCTCAGAGCAGTTTGCTTGTCTGAAAAACCTGGACTACTGATCCCCGACATGATGGCCTCCTGATGTGGCCGAGCGCTCACGTGCACGTGAGAGATAGGAGGGCACATTGTTCACAAGCTGTGCAAGCACACACCAGACCTGTTAGGCAGCCTGTAGCACGATGTTCCCAGAGGCCTCTCCCTGGACCCCAAGAACCTATCTTGCCCTCTTCTCTCTGCAGCATCAGTGTTCTCCTGGCCTCTTTTTTTCTCTGGGGACTTGATACCTGGCACACCCGGGCTCTCACTGACTCTCTTGCTTGTCCCCATCAATCCCTTTTCCCAGAGATGGAGGTCACAGAACTCCCACCAATCAGCCAGAGGCCCAGCCCTTCCCCGGGCAGTGTTGTCACTGGAAGGCCTAACTGGGTTTAGTTCAGTCCCTCCAGAGAGGTGTCTGTCTCTACCATACTGGGACATTCTCCCAATCTCCTACAATGGTCTCCACCCCAGCTCCCAGGGGCATTATGCCCTAACTCACATTTTGAGCATGGCAGATGCATAGAGAGGTTTACATAGTAAATTTCAGACATTTATTCCACAATATCCAGGCCTTGGTCTAGGTATTTGTACTGTGACTAATTCCTGGGTAGTAAAGACATAAAAAGAAGAAATACAAAATACTGTATGTATGTAGTGCTTAGAGCTTGAGATTAAAAAGTACACATGATCTCATTCCAGCAACCTGTCATAAAGAGGACAGGTCCAGCAACTGTTAGATCCTGTTTTACAGATGAGGAAACTGAGGGTCAGGGTGGCCAAGTGACTTGCCGAAAGTCAGATGACATGTTAGGGCTGCACTGAAAACTGAAGCTTCGTGATTACAAACCAGGGCTTTTTCCTTACAGCATGCTATCCTGGGCACCTTCCTATCTTTCTGGGCAGAAATGTCTTCCATATACCTTATACAGTGTAACTTCCTAGGATGTGTAGTGTGAATTTCACCGACAGACTCCATAACATTGGCCTTGTCATGCTACCACACGGAACTCACTGGGAAACACGAAGAGATCAGGAAGTGTGACGCTAGGAGTGTCGGGAACAATCAAAGAACCAAGAGGCCACAGCCCCCACGTTCCTACCTTCGCCAGGCCCGCTGGATGATGGCCGCTGCCTTGTTCTTCCTGCGGAACAGCTCTTTCCTACTTCTTTCTCTCTGGATTATCTGCAGTCGGAGCTCTATGGGGAGAAGGTCAAAGTTCACATTCTGTGCAGAGAGGAGACCCGGCACTGGATCAGTCTCCTGAGACACCTGAACGTCCTCGGACAGGATAGATGTCCCCTGTTTCCTGGCTCCTGACCTCTTCTCCTCTGTGCTCTGTGGCAAATCTGAACAGACCCCTGCTGGGAGCTTGTCCTGTGTCACTTTGTTTTTTGGCGTGCGATGGTGAAAAGGATTCTGCCTGGCATGGACCACCTCCCCCCTGGCACTGCCAGGCCGGCTAGAACCAGCCGGGGAGCACCTTTCTCTGAGCTCTTGGGTGTGTCTTTTATGGGGGCCGCTTCTGGCCTTGGGTGCTGCGTCATGCCGCCTGTGGGGCTTCCGGTGGCCGTCCTGCTGTGGAGGGCTTGCAGCTGCACGGCTGGGGACCTCTCCTCGCTCATCAGGCCCGGCCACCCTGACGGAGGAGGGCTGCTTCAACGGGCCTCTCCCCTTCTCACAGCGCTGCTCACCGACTGTCTTGCCTCTGGACTTCTCAACAGCCGAGACTCCCAGACTCCGGTCGCCATCGCTGCCTTCGCTGGGTCTGATGTGGACGCAGGCAGAGTGGCCGTTGGAATGTTCCCTGGATGTTTCTTGGGGAGACAAAGGAAAGGAGGAAGAATATTAATTGCCCCAAACTTGCATAGCAGGGCAATTCTGTTCACTTGTTCACATACAATATTCAGACCTGCCCTCAAGCATCACCGTGACAGTGGCAATTATGACTAAGAAAACACAGTTCCGTTCTCTTCCTGGCAATATGATACACGAGATAACCTGAAAACTTTCACTCTGCCAGCACCGAGAACTGCTGACTAAAACACAGTGAACATCCTTCTGAAAGCACCGCCATGCCTTCTAGAACACAAGGGAAGTCTCTGGAGGCTGAAGACAGAGAAAACAGAAAATCAGAGCAATGGTGGGTGAGCTGAGTCGTTGCCGCTGTCAGGCAGGCAGCACTGGTGGAGTGGGCACGGATGGTCTCATTAAATCTTACTGTCTTAACTACCATCCAGTTAAGAAGAGAAAAGGAGGCCTTGCAGGAGGAACGTTAATGAGAACGAGGACCCTGCCCGAAGCCAGGGCTCTTGAAGGGATTTACCTTTGGGAAATGATAATAATCTAGATCAAAATCTGTTTGCCAGCACCGGGAGAGGAAGTTTGTCTAAGCCTAGATCAGGTACAGTCTCCCCTGAGAATTTGAGATGAAAGTCCTGTACCTTATGTGGATTTGGTATTTATTTATTCTTAATCCACAGGAGACATTAACATAAAAATGGGTTTCAGGATGGTGATATACCAGAATTCCTCACAGAAGCAATCACAATATTGCTTTAGTGTGGCATGCTGTCAACACAGGACACTCAAAGTGGTCCTCTGAAAATGACTTCATTGTCCAAAATTATAAAATGTACAAGGGCACAATCTACCATAAACAACTAATGGGCACATAGCAAGATTAGGTCCCCCGGAACTTTAACACACACACACACACACACACACGCACACACACACACGCACACACTAGTTGATTAAATACACAAAGCCATGTGTGGTGGTGTGCATCTGTAATCCCAGTACATGGGAGGCTGAGCAACAGGATCACAGGTTCAAGGCCAGCCTCAGCAACTTAGCAAGACCGTGTTTCAAAATAAAAAATGAAAGGGCTGGGAGTGTAGCTTGGAGAGAATCCCCAGTATCAAACACACGCACACACACACGAAATTAAAAATATGAGAGCATAGTATATATATTTTTATATTTTTAGAATATATTTTAAAAGAACTAAATGTAATACATAAAATAAAAAACTTGGTCTCAACGTAAAAAAAAAGCAATAAAAGAACTTCTGCTTCCATAATGGCTGAATGAAGACATGCTCTCCACTGAGAACAACAGAAATGTTGGACAGAATATAACAAACAACCTATAGGAGGCCATAGAGGAGCCAAAAACAAAAAGAAGAATGGAGATCCAAGAGATCCTGGTAACCCAGACTATTGAGCAAGGCCTTGGGGGCTACATATCCCAAGGGTTGCGGGTTGAAACCTCAGACCAGAACCTGCTAAGAAGTCTTCTTCTGACCTGACACCCTGGTGAGCCAGGAGTAGATTGGCCCTTGCAGGCACTGAAGCTCAGCTTTGCGTCATCTCAAATCTAGGAACTAGATTAAAGTGATTTTGGATTGCTAGTTCTCCAACCTTCCAGAAGCCAATGCAAATCCTGTCTTGGAGAAATTAACATCATCCTAGGCCTCAAATTATTTCTATAAGTTTTTATATTTAATGTTAAGCACTCAATCAAAAAATATACAAGCACATGGGGAGATAAGACAACAGAGAGAGAGAGAGAGAGAGAGAGAGAGAGAGAGAGAGAGAGAGAACACAGATTATCCAGATAATGTGGTTTTCAGAAACAAACTTTAAAATAAATATTCTTTTTTGGGGGTACTGGGAATTGAACCAGGGGCATTCTACCTCTGAGATAGACCCCCATCTCTATTTTCTTTTTTATTTTAAAACAGGGTCTTGCTAAGTTGCTGAGGCTGGCCTCCAACCTGTAATCCTCCTGTCTCAGCCTCCCAAGTACTGGGATTAAAGGTATGCACCACCATGCTCAGCTGTTAAATAACTATACTCAAGTGCAAAAGAATAATCTAAACTTCATGTAAGAAAGATAGGTCCTGGTTGATCTGGATAGCTTTGCAGTGTAATTGTCTCAAGGAGTTTTACAATAAGGCTACATGAACCACCATTTCTCTGTGTCATTGCAAGACATCTAAAATTACTGTATTCCCTCCTCTTCTCTCTAGGACACTAGAGTAGGAGAATTATTATCATCTATTTGAAGTTAGGGGGATTTAGTGAATTCTTGGACTTGAGAATAAACTCCATGTAACCAATGTTGAGCTCACTGCTGTAGGAAAGAAACTGATAGTGTGATCTTTAGCCTTCACTGATAATTTAGTATAGCTGGCACATAGTATGGCCTCAGAAGTATATCTGTTAAGTGAATGCATACATAAGTGAATTGATAGAATTGAGCAGAATCAAACCTTTGCCACAAAGGATTGTGTTATGGAAACCATGAGCATACCCAATAAATACTTTTTGTCTTATATTTAATAACCTGCCTTTCTTCTCTGATTCTCTAGCACCTAGCTACTACCATCCAACGATAAATTCAACAAATATTTATTTCTTGTGTGCCAGATACCCTGTGAGGAGTCAGGGATACGAAGTGAAAGAAATGTTGCCTCTTGTTGTCCAAGACTCTTCCTGTTCTGATATGTGCACACCTTGTGATATAATTTTGGCACACACTGCCTCCAGAGGTGGAGTCTATTTCTTCACTCCCTTGAATGTGGGCTGGTGTTGTGACCTGCTCTCATCAACAGAATGTGACAGAAGGGATGTGAAAGTCCTGGGGGCTAAGCCTCAAGAGGCCTCACAGCTTCTGCTTTCCCTCAGAGCACTGCCCTGAGAACAATATGTAAGGAGGATGGTCTAAGCTAGTGGAGAATGAAAGGCCTTACAGCAGAGAACTGAGGCATCTCAGTCCTCAGCCAGCACCAACTGCCAGACAGGTGGAGGAGGCCATCCTGGACTCCCCAGTCCTGTCAACGCCCCCGCAGCCGCATGAGTGAGCCCAGGTGACCTAGCAGAGGACCTGCTCAGCTAAGCCACAGAACTCTGAGAAGTAATAAGTCATTGCTCTGTTAGGCTACTTAGTTTTAGGGGTGATTTATTATGCCCCAAGAAATAACCAACACAGAAACCGATACCTAAAAAAAAGAGGTGCTATCCTAATGAAGCCCCTGGCGTTGACATTGGGACTGGTTGGTGAGCAGAAGCAGGGAAGGCAACCAAGGGACTATTAGTGATGCTGAAGAGCAGAGAAGAAACCGCTACTGGAGTCTGGGACAGGTAAACTTGTCATTCAGTGGCAGCACGGCCAGCAATAGGGTCACCAGCAGTAATGTAAAAATAGAAGATATACCTAGTGAACCTGTAGATGTGGCATGGCTCAGGAAATTTCCTGGTAGACTCTTGAAGAAAATAACAACTGTTTTTTAAGCTGCAAATGACAAGATGTGGGGAACAATAAATAAAGAGTGAACTTCCTGGTTTATAAACAGAATTTAGAGGAAATAGATTCAGGATGTGCTGGATTAGAAAATAAAACATAATGAGATATGGCCTCAGGACAAAGATCAAATCAAGAGTATGGCTGTGCAACCCTTTATTAAATCCTCAAAAGTATTTAAGGTGGTGTATGGTATGCCCTCTCAGAAAAAGAATTTCTAAGAATCTCAAAGGCATTTTCCTACAGAAGTCTAAGCCACTCAAACTAAAGAGAAATCTGTTTGAAAAATAATGGATGTCATTTTTGGAACATGGAGTGACCCTTTCACAGGAAACTCATGAAGTTTTTAAGATAATAGTATCACTGAGAATACCGTCAGCTTGAAATGGTGAGACAATTCAAACAAAAAGAAGCCTCTGGGGCCCAAATTCCTTAGAGGCAGGAAGCAGGCTAAAAATGTATGCGGCTGCAAACCTGGGCTGTTTCTTATGGAAAAGGAAGAACTTCTTGAGCAGAGCCAAGAATCCAGGTAGCAGAGCCAATAGCCAAAGGCAACAATAAAGAGCAAACCACACGGGAGTAAAGCAAGATCTTAGCTAAGGAACAGCCCATCATTCCATTCTTCAGAGGAGAGGTCTGGTAATATGTGACCGGCTGGCTTTCAGAAGTGCTCTGGACTGGTGGCAGCCATGTGCCTCCTGTTCCACCCCTGTCTGGAACAGGAGTATCTACTGTGGTTATTTGCTCCTGTCTCATCATTGCTTGCTGAGGGTCTGGGGGACTGGTAATGTGTACTTTGGGTTGACTCCTATCTGAATTGGAAGATACCCAACCGGGGAACCCGAACCGCATCTTGACTTCAAGCTTGAGGTGATAATTGGGCCGATTTGGGAGTCCTGAGGTAAGGGTAAGAATACTTTGCATCTAGGAGACATGTGAATAATCTATGACTATAAAGGAACTGATAGATTGACAGTAAAGAATTCCTTCCATCCCAATGTGCACAAAGGTGGAGTCTATTTCTCTACATCATTTCGTCTGGGATGGTCTCATATTTGCTTTGCTCAACAGAATGTGGCATGCAAATTCTAGAGCCTAAAAAAAAGCCGGGCGTGGTGGCGCACGCTTGTAATCCCAGTACTTTGGGAGGCGGAGACCGGAGGATCCGGGTTCGCGGCCAACCTCAGCGCGCATGCGCGTGCGATCAATCGATTGATCGATTGATCTCTCTCTCCTCTCTTCTCTCTCTCTCTCTTCTCTCTTCTCTCTCTCTCTCTCTCCTCTCTTCTCTCTCTCTCTCTTCTCTCTTCTCTCTCTCTCTCTCTCTCTCTACCTAGTGAGGCCCTCCGCAACTTCGTGAGACCCGGTTTCAAAAATAAAGCATAAAAAAAAAAATAGGGCCGGGGGCGTAGCGCAGAGGTAGAACGCCCCTGCGTTCAATCCCCGGTACCGCAAAAAAAAAAAAAAAAAAAAAAAAAATTCTAGAGCCTATTTCTCAAGAGGTCTTATAGCTATCACCTTTGCTTTCTGAGAATGCTACCTAAGATAGCTATGCAGTTCAGTCCACTGGAAGATGGTAGGCCGCGTAACAGAGTCAAGGAATCCCAGCTCAGAGCAGCGTCAACTGCCAGACATTCAAGTCAGTCTATCTTGGCTCATGCAATGTAATTGACTCTCCACCTGAATGTAGCCACATGAGGGAGGCCAGGTGGAGCCGGTGGAGGAACTGCCCAACCAAACCACAGAATCATGAGAAATAAATTCTTGCTCGGAGCCGCTTAGTTTTAGTGTGGTGTGTTACACAGCAATAGGTAACTGAAATAACCTTGCTCTTACAGATCTTGTAGCCTGGTAGAAAAATAGACAAACCAGTAATAACAATAAAAGGAGATGATCTTTACAATGGGAAACTATGGGGGCACAGCGCAGGAAAATGGCTGCAGAAGGAGCATTCGCCCTGAGATCTGAAAAACAAGAACCACTTTGTATTCATGTGGAGGGTGGAAAGAATGTGATCAGCAAAGGCCCTGAGATAAGAAAGAACTCAAGAAGATTCAACATGGCGGTCACATCATGGAATCTTAATTAATGCTGGTTGAAAATATAAGTGAATGAATATGTAACAAAACACCACATTCTCCTTAGGGATTCCATGGTTGACACTGTCACTGTAGATAAATTATGGCATTATATTCAAGAAATATTCACGGTCATTTATGTATACTTTTATATAGAAAGAAGTTCTTGGCTAGATTATCAGTGCAGCTAAATAACAGTAGTTACTAAAGACTTATTATGAGTCATGGACTATAACAAGTACTCTACATTATTTTATTTCTATCTATAATTACCTTTCAGGGAAGAGAGTATACAAATTTCACAGCAAGGAAATTGAGGTCCAGAGAGAGAGACTGAGTTATCCAAGCCCTGAATTAAGTAAACACGAGGTCCCAGAGACCCTTTCTGAGGTTCCACAAGGTCAGAACTATTTTCATAATAATACTAAGACATTTTTGCCTTTTTCACTATGTTGATATTTGCACTTACATTTTGAGAGGTTTCCTGCCATTCCCTAACATAAACTGTGACTCAATGTGCTTAAAAATCTTGGAGTCCTAGGCTTACCTCAGGCAAACTTTTCAGTTAGACAAAAGATTGTCTACCTGGTTGTTACAATTTATTGCTGAAGGAATTAAGTGTGCTGTGTGAGACTCCACTGGGAGAGAACTCGTAGAAGCTTGTGCCTGGTTTCCTCTGGATTTGATGATTGAAATAAAAATTATAACTCCATCAGATCCCCGGGCAATGATATCTAAAGTTGGGGAAGGTAAAGATACCTAAATGGAAGTGTCAACATTTCACTCAGTGGACAATGTTGACTATTAGAAGTCACATATTCACAGTATAATACCCAGAGCTACCATTATGAAAATACAGAAAGAGAAAAACTCAAAACACTATAAATCAGTCAAAATGGAATCCTAAAAAATTTTCTAGTGATCCACAGGAAGGCAAAAAAAGAGAAACCGGGGACTGAGAACCACAGGAAACAAATAGAAAACAAATGATAAAATGACAGACTTGAATGCTAGCAATTATAATAAGTCTTAAACATAGTCTAAATACATCAATCAAAAGAGCCCACAGAGCCGGGCACAGTGGTGCAGGTCTGTAATTCCAGTAGATGGGAGGCTGAGACAGGAGGATCACAGGTTTGAGGCCATTATGTGGTAATTTAGTGAGATCCTGTTTCAAAATAAAAAAAAATAAAATACGGCTGGGGGTGTAGCTCAGAGGTAGAACGTCCCTGGGTTCAATCTCCAGTAACACACACACACACACACACACACACACACACACACACACACACTTGCGCGCGCACGCGTGCTCCATGGGTTGGCATCAGATAAAGTTCCCACACCCACCGTTTGGTTTTCTGGAATCTGCTTCCTGCAGGTCAGATGCAATGTGCTGCTCCTTCTCGGGGGCTGTGCTGTGCCTCGGCTCAGGGTCTTGGGCCGTGTGACACACAAGAGGCTGTTTGCTGGGGTCCCCACTCTGCCTGCTGGGCTCGTTTTGGGGGCTGGGCAGACAGGGAGGGGCTTGGGGTCTGAGGGAATCTGGGCTCGGCTGTCCTTTCTGCTGTTCTGCCTCTTTTCGCTTGTTTTCTTCCTCCCGCTTTCTGGAAGCAAAGGCAGAAGAAGAGGAGACGGTTAAGAGTATCATCTGCTCACACATCCCTGAGTGGGACTGAGATTTTCAGAGGGGCTACCCCAGCCCAGGCGCAGTCTTTTCTTCAGATACCGGCTCTTTTTACACCAGGCCTTACAGCTCAAAGGGGATGCAGCCAAAAGGAATCTTACAGATCAGTCTTGCACTGTGGAGGCTCATGACAGATAACCAGGCTACTTCACTGTGTGAGACAGACAACACATTGCCAAGGGGTGGGGTGGCTCACGCATGCTTGTGATCCCCGGAGCTACCTGAAACGCCACGCCTTTCTTCCTGTTCCAGAAAGCACAGGAGAATGCAACAGAGGACGACAGTTGCAGGGATAACCTCAAATCCGCTCTATTTATTGGACAAAGACCCTTGGCAAATCTTAATGATTACATGAAAGACGAATCCCTTGCAAAGCACCTCACAGCTGATTAAAACACACCTATAAGTTTGTGGACTTGTTTCTGTACCTCTCACCCTGCACAAGAGTCAACTCGAGATGGATCAAAGACCTGGAAGTTAGACCAGAGACTGTGAAATTATTAGAAGAAGCCATAGGTCCAACACTCCATCATATAGGCACAGGTAGAAACTTCCTCAACAAGACCTCCAAAGCACAGGAAATTAAAACAAGAATTAATAAGTGGGATAGCATTAAACTACAAA